>JAGGAU010008262.1:2105-186217 GCA_017657275.1 Termitomyces sp. T108
CAAGCATACCCCCAATCTACCATATATATTAGTTCATTTTATTGATAGGTCCATGCTTATAACGTACCTGTAATATAAAAACATTTGAATCGAGAGCAAGCTGTAAAATTGCGGTCTGTCCTCTTCCTATAACATATCCACGGTCCGAGGTTTCAACGTTCCACTCTGCATCTAGTCCAATGACTATTTGACTTTCAGATCCATTTTCGTTATCAGGAAGCAAGTCGAGGATGGTATGCATAGCATCATTGATAGCACCTTCAGACTTCTTGATGGCAATATTGATATTTGCTGGAAGAGCTAATGGATCAAGATGTGCGTATTTTTCCACAGGTGTGACATCGTGCTGAAGAGAGGGAAAGCATCTTTCGAGAAAGTCTTTGTCAGCCATACTGTCAGTGTAAAAGAGTGTCAGCTGATTATGGCCATAGATTTCCAGAGATTTGTGCATCCGAGTAAGTGCAAGTTCATACTGAGAGTGAGATTTAGTAGCAACAAGGCTACAAACACGAATTTCGCCCTTTTCATTCGTGACTGTCAAAAGTGCGGTGAATACTGGTACACCATCAGCTTTCGCAATATGTTTTGGAGGCTAGATTAGAATCTTCATTAGAAATTTCACCTTAATATCGAACAATTGTGACTATACCTTAAAGCTATGATCAACTGCGCAAACTTCTCCTGTCAACATAGCAGTATGTTGATTTAGCTCCTTCCTATGTCTCGCTATAAGCCGATCATACATATCCCGAAGCCACTGAGAGCTAGGAACAAATCCGTGAGGACCATCTGGAGATCTATCATGGAATGAGGGAAAGGGCTTATATTTCTCATGCCCTGACAACGGATGTAATCCCCGCTCAGCAATTGTGTGGAGGTATGAGAGATGGAGGAGATCATAGTTCTGTAGATTTTGAATAAGAAGCGAGTTTGAAAACTGTTTCGAGCCCATTCCATGTTGAAAACAGGACCGCATGAAGTTCAGTGCAGGTTTGGAAAGTCCACTTCGATAGCTAAGATGGGCCGGAAACTCGGCAGCAAGAGCATGTGGTAATACTCCCAATATTCTTTCATCCCAGCTCTGAAATGTAACAGACTGCGGGTGGATACATTGAGGACAAAAATAGCGATAGCCTAGGATCCAAAATGTTCGATCAAGATCAACAACACGACGTGGCCGTGAAACATGACCATGGCGCCGTAAGCGAGTGCCACACCCAGGATTCGGACATTTGATTCCTTCACTAAGAAGGCATTCCGGGTCCCATAAGAATATGTCGCAAGGATAAAGAGATTCAGGGGATATCTTTGGTTTACAAAGTTGAAAATAGGGTGATGGACGTGGAAACCAGAACGTTTCATGCTCCCGATAAAGAGGTGGCAAACCATCAGGTCCACGATTTTTACGAGACGATTGTTCAACGCATGCATCAAAGATGGCTTGCAGCCATGTTGGTAAAGGATTACTACGAGATCGAGTAGATTCATCTTCCAATTCACCATCATCTCCATCACCGTCATCATTTTCTTCACCCATTCCATCTTCGAAGAGTTGAGAATCATCCTCCAAGTTGTCAGAGGAGTCGGGGTCAGGACTGCTATCTTTGTCATCTATAAAAAGTATACGAGATGGATGATCATCGGGGATGATTTGATGCTCCAGCGAGGCAGCAGGCATGTCTGTGGCTAGTGTTTCATCATGTTTTGGTGCTAGTAGGGTTGCGGAACAGGTGCTAGCACTAGGAGAAGTACTTTGCTCTGTAAGCGGACATAAGGATTCATTGGGTGTCTGATCTGGGGTCGAAAAAGGTGGTAAATTTATTGATTGTGTAGTATTGTTACGATATGAGGGGCCAGTTGGTGGAATACCAGGAACAAACTGTAGGACAAGTCAATACTTATACTAGCTGTAAAACAAAAGAAATAAAATCAACTCACTAAGCCTGTGATCCGAGGTGACTTCCTAGCCATCTTTGGATTACCGAAAACTTTTCTAGGGCGTCCTACAGGTCGCTTCTTTATTGGTTTGGGTGGCATAGTTACACCAGACAAGGCAGCAGCACGTTGTTTGGGACCCGTCCCCGGTGGGCGCCCTACAGGTCTCTTTGTTTGTCCTACACTATCTTTTGTAAGATCTGATCCTGACGTCTCCAGCGCTAAGGTCTTCTTATTGCGTGAGCCTTTTGGCCGTCCACGTTTACGCTCCTCGGAAGGTACATTATCAGCATTCTGACTAGGAATAGACTCGGATAATGATGTATTGAATATTAGTGTTGTGGGCATAGTAGCACCAAGCGAGTGGCTAGATGTTTCGTTTAGACTATATACAGTAGATTAAGCTTGAGATGTCATCGCGATGTTATGTATAACATACCTCGACTGACTAGTATCCTCGCGTTATTGATATTGGCTACTTGAGTACAATTTAATCACTTTGTGATATTCTTTTGAAGACAATTGTACAACAAACCTTGGGATTGAGTGCCTTGTCTCAAGCATATCAAGCTCTAATAGCTCATCTGAAGTGAAATCTGTATAAAATTGGCTATAGTCGTCTCCATCGGAATCTTCATCGTGATACATGAATCGAAAGATTTTTTAACGTGTCTCGAGTTTTTCCTTTCGTGTATAAGCTTTGGTAGAAGCAGTCAACGTCTAAAGCATTCAAAGTTTAGGATGCAAAACACTCAAATGTGCGTATCACCTCTACCGAATGTGTTGCGAGAGCTAAGATACTCGCACACCGGCCGCCGACATGAAATTTCAAACTCAATTTCAAACTCAGTATTGCAACCGGTATTGCCAGCACCTATGGATTACGGGCCGCAAATTCGGCTTCCCGTGTGTCTAAACCTTTACTGCAGAAATCACTGAGCATGGTTTCATGTGAGGTGTAAATGAGAACCTGTAAGCACCTATGTGTCGCTATGTCTTGTGGAAGAAAGCACAGGTATTCTTTGTTTCAAATGGCCTAATTATCGCAGGTACAAGAGCCAGGTACAAGAGCTTCTGCAGTCCAAAAAGTGCCATCAGCCAGATTTACAAATGGCAGTAATTTAATATAAATCATGCCCCATTGCAAAGTCAAAAGATAACTTATGATACTTCTACCAACCCCAGAACATTTTTCTTGCGCCGCACGTTTCTTGTTGTCATGGCTGGATTTTTGTGGTCATAGTTGCTTTTTCTTCTTGAAGATCTGGATTTAGTCGCATGATAGGGGAAATGTCAGTTTTTTTTCATTTTGTTATGTATTTTACCTATGTTTCTGCCTATTTTTCTTTTGGTCAACTCACAATTGACCCAGGCCTGACGGGCCGCCTTTAAGCGTTCTGCACTGTATCATCTGACATCGGGACCGGTAACATCCGTTGTATGACGTGATGACCGGTTGCTTATAAGTGGCCTCTTCCACGACTCCTCCTTTGATTACTTTCTCTGTCCTGTATATCTTGTGAATCGATTGTTTGCACAGTGCCACTTTGTTTCCTATCGTATACTCATCATCTAGCTCAACATGGCGGTAATTCAATAGGCATCTTCCTTATCCCTAGACTGAATAGATCGCCACAGGAACACAAATACAAGTTCGATGTGAAGGCGAGTGCCGATATACGTGTGTGATTTCTTTCCTACATCTAATTCTGACCAGATGACTTGTTCCGGATGCTCTGGTGCCGTCTCTCGTGTCCTCAACAAAGCTAAAGATACTGGCGGTTAGTTCAAGAAAGCGTCCAATCATCAAGGATCCTTCCTGATTCGCTGTCCCAGATGTATCCGACTACAGCGTTTCTCTTGAGTCTCAGGAAGTTCGTGTTACATCCCGCCTCCCTTACGATGATATTTTGGTCAAGATTCAGAAGACTGGCAAGGAGGTGTGTCCCAGTGACCAAGTATTCCTCCCGCTCAGGCAAAATTTTCGGGCAGGTCAGGTCTGGAACCACTTTAGAATGAGCTGCTCTATCATCGTGATCGCTATGCATTGTAATCGCTTTTCTGACATCTCAAACGCTTTCCGTTACGTTATTGATATCACTTTGATTGGTTGGTTTTTTTTGGTGCTGTCTGTGTGTGAACAACCGGTACTCCATAAAGCATCGTTTGCAATTCAGGTATGATAATGACACGAGAACTATCATTGCTCAGTCATCTATCTCCCAGCCTTGGGCTGTACGCTCGGTATCAATATTCATTGAAAAGCCACTGTAGAGTTCTCCCTTCAGTGACATCACCCGTACATGTCCAAAAGGAAAGCAAGAACTGGCAATCCGGCCCAGAGTGTTGCGAAACTTTTGAGGAACTATATCAGAATCAACTCCAACAATCCTCCGGGGAATTGTTTTAATGTATGAGTAGTGCGTGGCCTATTGATATGATCCAAGAACGCAGTCCGAGCATCTGCAATTCTGCGGATTATGAATCGGTCCCATAGAATTTCATATGGTCATGGACTGATATTCAAAGGTGCTTCTTTAAAAACCGTCTCATCATATGCTGCGCCACAGCTTCAACGATCAGGAAAAGTCTCACGCTATATCTCGATAACTGTCATCGTAAACGTTGAATATTGAATATTGAATCAGCTGTTCAAGGAGTGAGACAGTCGCAAATTGGTGGGAAACTCACAACTTTCTGAACCTTTCGTGCGCGTTGTTTCAAAGTTTCATTCCCTATACCAAGTGAGGCTTTTGAAACGACAGTCTAACCGTCAATCGTGCCATTTTACGTGACCCGGAAACAGCTGGCAGGTGGAAAGTTCGGTTCGTCGGCTCGTTCGAGACGCTGACCACTAACTAACGCGCCTTTCCACTATAGGCGTAGCAACTACTATGCAGATTAGTTGATGTGCCTGCTGGAGGCGGTCCGCCGCCGTCATCAATGTTGTTAAAGGACTTTTTTCGAAAGATACATAATCAAGTGTAACACAGCTTGAAGCTTGAAGCTTGAAGTCTCGTGAAGACATAAAATCTGATGGGGATGATTGTAGCGGTTTGGGTTGACCCTGCTGTTGATGAAGTTTTCCGTGACCGTGATCTGTGTCGATCACAAGTAAAGACGGCTACATTGTTCACCTCTGTCTCGGCCTTGCGCCGCCTTTCCACCTCGCGTTTCATAAGTGGTCGGCGAAAGTTCTCAATGGCAAGCAATATTATTGTCCCTGACGGGTTTACACTGCATACGGAAAATACTTCCCATATACTACTCGAATCAAACACGGCGTTCTTGAATCCCGTGCAAGAATTTAATCGTGACACTAGCGTAGCTTGCATCCGGGTTTGGAGCGAAGAGTTAAACAGGTCAAAGGGGGAAAGATGGAGACAGAACCAAGAAAGGAGGGCTAAGAAACAGAAGGAAGGAGTTTCCAAGAAACGCAAAGGTGCGTCTTGCTAGTAGCTTCTATTTTTCCGATATCGAGTACACGAAGCGTAGCAGAATCTGAGGAAACTCCACAAACTGGGGAGCCTTCGGTTTCCATCGGCGGGTCTGGCGATGCCCCTCGTTCTACGTCACCTGAGGTGCGCCAACCATTCGAACCCAACGGAAAGATGCTTATTGGGAAGAAAGCCATATAAATTTGTCTTACTGGAAGCACTCTCAGCCACTGGTCTCCGTTCAATCCGTTATGCAAAGGAAATTCCACTTCTCAAGTCAGCAGTTGAACCAATTCTTTCCTGACGTGAACATGTACTCAAGTTCATCTAGGCATGTAATAGCCAATGACATTTCGCCTTCCGCTACTGCAGCCATGAAAAGGAATATCGATATCAACGACTTAGGATCGGGACCTGACGCCCCTGGAAAAGTCAGAGTCAATGAGGGAGATGCTTGGTAAAGTCTTTTGTCAGAGGGATGAGCGATAGCTGACTTTCGGTCGCTGTATAGTACATTAATGTATTCGCACAGAGAGGAGAAAGATCGGGTGGATGTTGTTGACCTCGACCCGTATGGCACAGCGGCGCCATTCATCGATGCCGCCGTCCAATGTATCAAGGATGGAGGTAGGTATATTCATTGCAAGTATTCCCATTGTAAGCTGAAACATATCCGTAGGTTTATTATGCGTCACTTGTACTGATCTTTCCGTGTTGGCAACGACGAACTATCCTGAAAAATGGTAGGTCATTAATCTTCCAACAAGTGGAGATAATTCACGTTCACAGTTTTTCCAATTATGGTGGAGTTCCCGTCAAAGCAGAATATTGTCATGAAGCAGTAAGGGGTTTTTTTTTCCATTCTGAGAGCGCAATAATTGATCTCCTTCAGGCGCTTCGGCTTGTGCTTCATACTCTCTCAACTTCTGCGTCAAGATATGGTCGTTACATTGAGCCTCTGGTCTCATTATCTATTGATTTTTATGTACGGATATTCGTTCGAGTCAGAACATCTCCTTTGGAAGTAAAAAGAGCTTTAACGTACGTGTCTTTCCACTTTCTATATTCAACGAAAACATACCGTTCTCAGGAAGACATCGGCATATTACATTTGCTCAGCATGTCAATCATTCTATGAACAACCTCTCGGGAGAGTTGTTGAAAAGCAATCAGCGGCAGGCAATGTCAACTACCTTTTCAAAATTCAAAATGGCCCCGGCATAGCAGAAAAGTGCCCGGAATGCGATTCTGCGTTGCATGTGGGCTTCTCAATTGGACTCATCTGGTCATAACTAACAACGCTACAGATGGCTGGACCGATGTGGTCAGGTCCTTTACATGACGCAAACTTTGTGTCGAAGGTCCTGGAACATCTCGAAGCGAATCAGGATAAATATGGAACCGCAGTGCGCATGAAAGGGATGTTGACTGTTGCACAAGAGGTGAAGCTCTCAATTGAATAGTCACTGCCCGATCAAACTTAAACGCTAGTAGGAACTCAATGTTCCTTTCTACTTTACCCCGGCTAAACTCGCTAGTTTCTTCCACTGCATCACACCGACCCTCGAGGAGATTGCGTAAGTCTTCGTTCGATCGATCTTTGTGTTATCTGTTTTATCACACATTCGTAGTTCTGCCCTTCTCCATGCTGGTCACAAAATCTCACGATCTCACGCTTGTGCTGGCTCTCTGAAGACTACGGCGACAAGAGAAGATGTGCATAGCGTGTTCCGCTCTTGGATTGAACTCAATCCTGTGAAGATGGAAAACATATCTGAAAACTCTCCCACGCGGCGTTTGATTGCAAAAGAACCGAGGTGAGAAAGGTCAAACTAAAGCCGGACGTCGTTGATATGGTGATATGTAGCTTTGAAGCAAACTTTAAGAGACACCCCGACTCTGTTACACCGTCAGGAAAAATGAAGCTTGTCAGGTATCAGGAAAATCCAACAAGTCACTGGGGCCCAGGCACGAAAGCCGTTGGTGGATCCAAAAGAAAGCGAGCCAAGGATGATATTTGACAGGTTTAAAATAGGGCATATATTACCGAGTATCAAGTATACAAAGATTGTTATTATAAGTGTGCGAAAAGTACAACAAAAAATATATCCATAATCAAACATACGATAGCAATAGGAAAGCTTAAGACTATGCCAGCTCAACTGGTGCGACGTTCTTGCCACCTTTACTCTTCTTGCTGATCCACGCGTGTTGCAACAGTTCGGCTGCTGACGGTCTGGCTTCATGGTTTAGTTCAAAAGTGAGGCGTAAGAAGTTCTGAGCCTCCGCGCTGATATCTGATGGTATAGTCGGCTTTGCGGAGGATCCAATCTGGAATTTTTAAGAAAGAATGAATCAGAATCTTCTCGTCCTCGGAGAATGATTGCTTCACTTTAAAAATGGCTTGCATCTGAGTGAGCTGAGCCCAGGGGTGTTCACCAGTCAACATTTCCACTACGAGACATCCAACACTCCAGATATCGGCTTTCTGAGTATGTACGCTCTGCTTCACGACCTCTGGGGCCATCCAAAAGACAGAACCTTGAAGCGAGGGACGATTGACACGGTTACCAGTCAAGAGATCTGAGTGGGATCAATTCAATAAGCGGCGTCACGACCAATGGCAGTCTCTTACTGTCATCAACCTTCTTGGAAATTCCAAAGTCTGAGATTTTGATGCCACCTTTGTTGTCGACAAGGATATTTGCACCCTTGATATCTCGATGGATGATGTCGCGTTCATGGAGATAATTGAGTCCTTCCAGAATTTGACGAACAAAATTTTTCACTAGTGGCTCCTCAAAAGCACCGTAATTTCGGATCAGGGCAGTGACCGATCCCCCAGGTACGTACTCCAGAAAAATGTTGAGATACTCGTCATCAATGGATGAATCTAAAAGGACACGTTTCAAATAAACTTTGAAATCACACAAAGGAAATTGTTACGAACAAAGATATTGCACGATATTTGCGTGTTGGAGGTTTTTCAAAAGCTCAATCTCTCTTTCCAATGCGCTGAGCATACTTTTTTTACGCTCCTGATTCGGGGCAGAACCTGTTGGTAGTTCCACTTGTTTGACAGCCATGAGAAGTCCAGTTGAAGCGTCCATGCCAAGATAGACCTTGCCAAAAGAGCCAGCACCGATCAGGGCGCCCTTGATCCATTTATTTCCTAGGAATATGTCAATCCTCAAGAGTTTCATAGAGAAAGAATGATGTACCTCCTGAAGAAGTCACTGCTTCGGGGCCTTCGTCATCCTCGTCGTCATCCTCCTCATCAGCCTCGACCCCTGCGGGAGTTACTCCCTTTGGCAGAACATCTTCGCCGGCTAGAGCACTACTTTCTAACCCATCTGGGTCGACTCTCGTCCAATCATCCGTATCTGAACCAGGATCGACCTGCATACTTTCTCTGCGGCTCTCCACTTCTGCTGTGATTTCATCGACGGTCATGAGGCTTGCGGTGTCAGAGCGATCCCGTTTGCTCCGCAGTTCAGTCATGTAACTCATGCGTTTGGATGCATTCGAGGCCATCCGCGATCGTCTACGCCCGGTAATGTCGTCAAATGATTCTGAAAACGATTCAGTTGGGAAGGGAATTGGGGGGAGGAGTTGAGGGGGTGAGGTTGTTGTGATATTTGCGGGTGGATCTTGCGGGTGAATGTCAATAGATCGTCCATCGTCTGTAGAGAGAGACATGCGAGGTATCTCATCGCTCTGATGTTGCTTCGCAGGCTCAGTATTTGGCGGAGGCGCTATTGAGTCAACGGTTGAACGGGATGGAGAAACAGATCTTTGGGGTGGGGACCCTGCAGATCCTTGAGTACTACTGCTGAATCTAGACTGCGAACCGGGAGCAATCGATATGAAACTGTCACGTTTCGAGGAAAGGGTACTCGATCGCATCATACTATGCCGTGCTGTCCGTTCTAGTACCTCCTTCTCAATAGCGGGGAAGAATTCCGTCAGATGGTTTGTGATTAACTCGCTTGGTGGCCGCTGGCCAAAGAAGTTCCGCAATTTCGAGGGTCGCTTGGCTGCATGATGCGCTGCAGGGTTCAAGGCGGCGGAAGTTGGCGAGGGAGGATCTAATGCTCGCTCGGGATCTCGGACTCCAAGACCGCTCAAGATGCTGATAGAGCTTGCACGCTTGGTCGCCCTACTACTTGAGCCAAACATGGGGCCACGATCATCTTGACGGTTAGCTAGAGGAAGTCGGCGAACGATCAAGGCATGCTCTCGTGACCAATGGTCCGGAGGGGCATGACATATTGAAAGCAATTCCGCTTCAGTCAGTGGTGGCCCTGTAATCCGCTTGTGTGTACAGTTCAGAGATAGAAGCAATGATAGTGTAGCTTACCACAATTATTTTCCTTTCCCTTCCCCTTTCCAAGACAAACAACCCAACCATCAATGCTAAGACCTCCGTCCTCAGGTAGAAGATAATCACTATTCAAGTCGGTGCTTCTTGAGCCTCCCTTGCCTAACTTCTTGAGGACCTTCTCCAACACTTCTACACCTCCGGCACACGTCGCGACATCAATAGTAGAAGTCGAGCCTTCGTCCGGCAATATGAACTTGACTAACTTTCGGCGCGGTGTCTCTTGAGGCGCAGTGCTTTGTGGTGTATTGGAGCTGTTGAACGCACCGCGACCGACCGTGTACGCCAAAGACGGAGGAGATGGATTTCCGGAGTTTGATGTGAAAGTTTCCGATATTGGGGAAAGGTTATTTTGCAGTGTCGGACCAGATTGAACATTGGCATATGGGTGTCCAGGCGACGGACGGGGTTGTGCCTTGTTCGCGGTGCTTGAACCTACTTTCAGAGATTGAGCGACATCTTCCTGGAAATGTTGGTAAGTGTTACCTGTAGGTCCAGGCCGTGGCCTTGCCGGGGGTAGAGGAGATGTCGAACGGGGCGGAGGGGGTTTCCCACCTCCGGGATTGCCTGGACGCGGGTCCGCGGGCAGATGGACTCCAGTCCTGGAGTTGGCGGAGGAAGGCGTAAGGAGATCGCGACTTTGAGAGGCAAGTGGTAGTGTTGTTCCATATGGAGGTGGATCCTGTGTCGGTGTCCGTCGGCCGCTGAGCCCTGCCGCACCTGGAGTACGGACTGGTGGGCGGACCGGTGGCGGGGGAGGCTTTCCCTGAGGTAGCGGAGGAAGAGGAGGAAGGTTGGGTCGTCCTGCTGCAGGGATATGAGCACTACTTGGCGTCGATATGGGCTGATTGGGTTGCAAGGGAAGGGGGCGAATGGTATGGCTGGGGTTCTGACGATTGGCCGACTCTGGCTCTAGTCGAGGCAGGTCACTTCTCCCAGTGTTTTGGTTGAGCTGGAGCGGGGCAGGCCGACCGCTCCTGTTGGCAAGTCGGTGAGGTACAACATCCGTGCGGTCTAAAGTGCCCTTATCACGCGTAGGTGTCCTTACTTCGTTTCCAGATTCAGTCTTGGCTTTAGTTGCCTGAGACGTTGTTGGGAAACGTGATGATGTTCTCAATCTGAGGGCCTTGACTGCGTTGACAATCCTTAGTCTATCTCCAATACTAGCGACGCCCATTTCCTTCAGTGTCTGCTGGTCCAATTCCAAGAGAACGTCGCCACGAATGTCATTGGCCTTGAACGTTTGTGCATGACTTGCACACTTTATTTCAGACAGCCACCGAGAGACGTGGCTATCGGTCCATGTGCGGATGAAATCGATGTATTGGAGTCCTGAAGGAGCCTCGAGCGACACAGCAGACGCGGGGGTGGTTGGAAAAGGCGGATTCTGACCACGCACGGTGTGGTTGAGGTTGATGAAGGACCTGGAAGCCTGTTGGGCGCTGAACTGGGAAGTATTTGGGGAAGCAGGGGAGGCAGGCTTGGAATGGGGCTGGGAGGAATTGTCATGACTGTAGAAAGCGCTGCTCATGGTCGCGGCGGCCATGCTCGACGTTGGACACGACAGGCAGGAACAAAGGCCCGAGCGCGTCCTCACTGAGCATGGCAACGATATCTGAGATTTTGATTAGTCAGCTGCGGGGACAGCGGGCCGGAGACAGCGTAACCGCGTTTTGGGACGACAGAAGGGGGCTACAGCGAGCGGTGATGAGCTGCCCGAATACACAAAAGCCGGACATCGGCAGACCGTGTACAAAGGCAGCGAGCGTGTATAAATCGACAGCTTCTTTGCCACGTCGAATCCTCCCCTTTTTCATTTCATAATTCCTGCCAAAATAATTAACTATACTACATAATCATTCCTTTCCTTTCAGTGCTCTCCACAGCGTTTCCTTTCTTTCCGTCATGCGGCTCTATGCTGCCCTCATCGCTCTTTCCTTTCTCGCCCTCGATGCCCTCGCTTCGCCATACCGCGACGAACTAGCTGACTACAACCTCAACGTCAACAAGAACACCACTTCACCTCTCGACTACGCCTCCTCGTGGCCCGGTGGTCCATATCACGAATCTCCTCCCAATTGGAGGGCTCTGCCCGTCTACACTATCCTCCTCGACAAGTTTGCCGATGGCGACCCAACTAATAATGACTTTTTCGGCACCATGTATGAAAACGACTATCGGGAGACACAGCTTCGATACGGCGGTGACCTCAAAGGCTTGGTATCGCGTCTCGATTATCTCCATGGCATGGGCATACGGGTCATATTCATCTCCGGAACTCCTTTTCTCAACATGATCTGGCAAGCCGACAGTAAGTTATACTCAACCTTAAATCAAGGGCATATACAAATTCACCTCCGTGTTCCAGGCTATTCTCCATTGGATTTGACCGTCCTCGATCCCCATTGGGGAACTATCTCTGATTGGCGCAATACCATTGCTGAAATCCATTCTCGCGGCATGTACCTCATGCTGGATTTCACGGTCGGGACTATGTCAGATCTGATTGGTTTTCAAGGGTGAATAGCCTCGGTCTTTTTCCATCAAGGATTTTTTGATTTCAATGATATCATAGGTTCCTGAATGAAAGTACGCCTTTTGATCTCAACGAACATGAGGCCGTGTGGAAACATCCCAACTATATGCCATGGAATTTTACCGAGTATCGCGACTTTAACGTGAGTGCATATCATTTTCTCGAGTCCGTTCATTTGACACGGAGTTATTACAGATCATCAATGAACGTAACACTTCTTGCACTCTGCCCGTATTCTGGGATGACAGCGGCAACATCGTCTCCTCTGACACGTTCGAAGGAGCAAATGGTTGTTTAATGTCGGATTTTGACCAGTACGGCGACATGGAGGCTTTCGGTGTGCATCCCGATTGGCAACGTCAATTAGCGAAATTTGCTTCCGTTCAAGATCGTCTTCGAGAATGGAAGCCTTCAGTTATGGCCAAGCTCACTCACTTTTCCTGCATGGCTCTCACATCTCTCGACTTTGACGCCATTCGCATCGACAAGTCAACTCAAGTCACAGTGGACGCCCTTGCTAGTTGGGCAAACAGTACCCGACAATGTGCATACCAATTGGGCAAAAAGAACTTTTTGATCACCGGAGAAGTCACCGGTGGAGACACCTTTGGTGCACTTTACATGCAAGTTTCCTCGTTTTTGATACCGTTCTTTCTTGTTCTAATTTTTGTCCAGTGGACGTGGGCGCACACCTACACAGCTTCCTCCCGGATTCTTAGCTGCTGCGAATGTCACACCATCGGATGTTTACTTCCTGCGGGAACGTAGTCTTGGTGCACTTGATGGGGTTGCCTTCCACTACTCCATTTATCGGGCTCTTACACGATTCCTTGGAATGGACGGAAATCTTCAAGTCGCTTACGATGTCGACACAAACTTTGTCACGGCCTGGAATCAGATGTTCGTAAATGACGACTTTCTAAACGCGAACAATGGTGTGGTTGATCCTCGCCATATGTACGGCACGAGCAACTTTGATGTTTTCCGGTGGCCTAGTTTGGAAGATGGGACACGCAAGAGCGCGTTGGCGAGTTTTGTCACTAGTTTGGTCATGCCTGGTGTCCCACTTGTATGTCCCCTTGTCATACTTGACTTGGACAATTTCTGATATTGATTTTTAGATCTTCTACGGTGAAGAGCAAAATTTCTATCTCTACGACAACGGCGCATCGAATTATCTCTATGGGTATGTGCGGTTGCAATGGCCTCTCTATCAAGCTAACATTCAGTGCAGACGTCAAGCAATGACCGGGAATCAAGCTTGGAAGCGTCACGGCTGTTATACTCTTGGTTCTCAACAATATTTCAATATGCCCCTTGACAAGGCTCTTCTCGGCTGTCATGATGACTGGAATGCACTCGACCATTTTGATCCAACTGCAGACACTCGACGCCTCTTCTCCCGTTTCCACCACCTTCGATCAGTGTACGGAGCGCTTCAAGATGGATTCAATCTCGTTCAGCGTGGAAATTGGACCGACTTCATTCAGCGGCCTGGCTCGAATGGCACAGTAACTGAGATGGGTTTGTGGTCGGTGTCAAGAGCTGGAATTAATGGAGTTCAGAAATTGTCTGGAACATATAATGACCAGGTTTGGCTTCTCTACACTAACGAGAATTCGACCAAGACATACTCGCACGATTGCAAGGGCGATCTCTGGATGTCCTCACCTTTCACATCTGATACGGTCGTCAAGAACCTTTTTGCTCCTTACGAAACATACACACTGTCGGCATCGCTGTCATCATTTTTCAACAACAGCCAGGCGCCTTGGTACGGATGTCTCCCTAATGTCACCATGGAGGCTTTTAGTTTCAAAGTCCTAGTCCCTGTCGATCAATGGACTGCTCCTCTGCCTGCCATAACCAAGTTCCTTCCTGGTCACGATCATCGCATTCTTGTCAACAATGAAAAAGACGCCAACGCGACCACAGTCGATATCTCGCTAGAATTCAACGTTGCCATGGATTGTGATGGCGTCACAAATAGCATATCATTCAACATGTCCTCGTCGGGTGTTGGAAATGCACCTTCCATTACAGATGTACACTGTGGACCAGTAACTAATCCAGATTCTTCCACGATCCCGGGAGGTTCAACGTCACAGTGGGCCTGGTCTGCGACTCTAACCAATTTCCCGGATGGTGTGCTGACCATCAACGTCAATAATCCGGCGGCTTCGGACAGTAACTCTACCACTGGAGTGAGTCTGCTACTCATTGCCATGTTTTTCTCTTACTCAGAAACTCGTAGACTGTTGATCATCTCCTTCTGAGAAAGGGTACAAACAATAATGTGATGGTCTTCCCGGAGAATGAGTATGACACGCATGGTTCGTTCAAGGTATCAAACGGACAGTACACTTTCACGCACCAAGCGTTTGGTGCGGAAAAATTCAGGTATTCGTGGAACTTTGGCCAGAACTGGACCCAATGGAAAGACTGGGAAAACACTACAGTCATGGATGCGAGCGCTTTCCAATCTTCTGAAAATTTCTGGGATGGTGATCACGTCATGGTACAATGTAAGTTATCCAGCTCTTTCTTTTTTCGATGCCATCAACAGTATATGTAGACTGGAATCAAGCGGTAATGTCCGTAGCCCATGTCGTTCACGCCGACGCCAGTTACTCTGGATCTCCCCGACGCTTCCCGCAGTTCTTAGCTCGAGGACCTTTCAACGACTGGGGCTTTGATCTGGGGATTTCGTCTCTGATGACGCAGAACTCGGATGGACTCTGGGAACTTGAAATCATGGCATCGTGGCCAACATACGTTCAACTCAATGTTTGGGGTTTCGACGATTATTACTACGGTGACACGGATGGTGATGGTGTTCTCGACCGTTTGCCTCCCAATACGATGGCCCCTAATTATCTCAACATGTCTGCGCCGCCTAGGCCTCATCTTGCATGGGCACTGCTCGTGAATGACTCCTCGATGACTTGGACTCTGGAACCACGAGGTCAATCGTCTGTTGGTGCCATCATGTATGCTCTTCTCTGTTCAATCCCTCTCATCACTGGTACCCTTGCTGTTCTTGTGTTCATGTGGACGTTCTACGGGATCAAGCACAATAGATATGGTGTCAAAGCGAAGACGCACAACAAGTACTTCCCTATCCTCGGCTCTCTCGGCTCTCTCGGTCCCAAGTCGACTACTGAGCTAAAGGACAGTGCTTATCACATGTCGGAAAAGCTTTTTGGTCACAAACACAATATGGAGATCATTGGTTGGCCTGAGGACAGAAACAAACGCCGCAAGGTACTCATTGCGACTCTGGAATATGAAATCATGGATTGGAAGTGTAAAGTCAAGATTGGTGGACTTGGTGTCATGTCTAGTCTGATGGGCAGAGCTATGACTGATGTCGACCTTGTCTGGGTAGTCCCGAAAGTCAAAGACATCGAATACCCTGCCGGGGAACCTGCGGAACCCGTTGAAGTCATCATCTTTGGTGAACCATACCTCATTGAAGTTGAAACTCATGTCATGGACAATATCACATATGTCATCCTGGACAGTCCTGTTTTCCGTGCCCAAACCAAATCAGACCCCTATCCTGCTCGCATGGACGACCTTAGCTCGGCTATCTTTTACTCAACCTGGAATCAAGCAATCGCTGCCACCATTCGCCGTTTCCCGACCATAGATATTTATCATATTAATGATTATCACGGTGCTCTGGCTCCTATCTACTTGCTCCCAAAAGTCATACCGGTCTGCCTTTCCCTTCACAATGCTGAATTTCAGGGACTCTGGCCTCTGCGTACGAAGGAGGAAATGAAAGAGGTCTGCTCGGCTTTCAATATTAGCAAAGAACAATGCACGAAATACGTTCAATTCGGAAATACCTTTAACCTTCTTCACGCGGCCGCCTCTTTCATAAGTACTCATCAGAGAAGTATCGGAGTTGCTGGTGTCTCGGACAAATATGGTAAACGCAGCTGGGCTCGCTATCCTGCTTTATGGACTCTCAAACATGTTGATTCACTCCCGAATCCTGACCCCGATGACATTGCGGCATTGGATGAGAAGCCCACTTCTGCTCGTGATATTGTTATTGACCAAGTCGCCGAAGCTGCCCGCCCCGAACGCAAACGTCAAGCTCAGGAATGGGCTGGAATAAAGCAGGACCCTAACTCGGACCTCTTTGTGTTTGTTGGGCGTTGGTCCAAACAGAAAGGAGTCGACCTTATTGCGGATGTCATGCCTTCTGTGTAAGTTCCATGTCTAGTTCATAGTCACCTGTTTGAATGCTCATCGCTTGTGCCTAGTCTTGAAAAGCGTCCTAGTGTTCAACTCATTGCTGTTGGCCCAGTCATCGACTTATACGGCCGATTTGCAGCAGAGAAGCTCGCCCGATTGATGGAACTTTACCCGGACCGTGTCTACTCAAAACCCGAGTTCACAGCGCTTCCTCCTTACCTGTTCAGTGGCGCAGATTTCGCCTTAATTCCATCCCGAGATGAGCCGTTCGGTCTTGTGGCTGTTGAATTCGGTCGAAAGGGAGCACTTGGTGTTGGCAGTCGCTTGGGTGGCCTTGGTCTGATGCCGGGTTGGGTAAGTCTTATGGTTCTCAAGGATCAAGGATATGTAATGATTCTCAAACAATCTTTCCCAGTGGTATCCTGTCGAATCAAGTTCGACAGCTCACATGCTATCACAACTGACAAAGACTATCAAAAAAGCTTTAAAGTCAACGGAAGAAGAACGGGCCATTCTCCGAGCTCGTTCCGCTGTTCAACGCTTCCCTGTTATCGAATGGCGTCAAAGAATGGAAGATTTCCACAGGAGGAGCATTAAAACCAGTCGTCGCATCGCAGGGCCAAGTGCTTGGAGGGAATCTGATTGTAACAATGGAGTTGTGGCGCCCATCGAAGAAAATGAAGACTGGAATCCGGTTAATCAGGCACATCCTACGCAACCCGAATGGGACACGGCCAGTATTGGAGAGCAATCAAGATACATTCCCGGTTCACCAGCAGCATGGAGCCAAGAGACTTTGAGTCCTAGTGGTACACTTAATGGCGGAGGACGACCTCATGACGACAGTAGAACTACCTCAGTGGATGGGGACACAGACTATTTTACCCACTCTAGGGGTAGTGCTGTTACAACTAACACACTCGAGGCATATAATGATTTTGTTGAAAGAGCTAATCGCACTATTGCACGAGACCACAGAACTGTGCCAGACCCATTTACCGAAGGGCTAGAGGTTCCTAGCCGACCTTTCGGTGCTCACGGGAAAGTTTCCTCTGTCGATTCTATCTCATCAATTGTCGAGGAGAAATCAAAATCTCCGCTGAACAAAGCGATGGCTTCGGTGAGTCATGTTCTTCATTCTCATAATCCAAATCTGATCGACGATAGTTTACGGACGCTGACGGTGGTGTTGCTTCCGACTTTGTGCAAAAGCTTCGAATGCTGAACGCAAAGAATTCTGAACACGAGTTGTCCATTGAAAAGTATCTTGTTAAAAGCGAAGAAGCCTTCTTTGGAAAGGTTCGAAAGGAGAGATTATCAAGCGCCGCCAGTTTGCGTTCATCCCATCGAGACTCAGTCTGGGGAACACCGGCGTCATCTCTTTACTCTCGTCCTGAATGTGAGTCTTGTATTCTATCATCGGTTTCCAGACTGAATCGGTACACTTGTAGCGCCCAACACACAAGCTAATTCGTCCTCCGATCATGAGGGTTCCCAGCGAAACGACGCAGTGGTACCAGAAGTGGTTCCTATGACGAGGTTGCAAATCCTCATGGCTCGCGAGATTGGTGGATGGCCTCTCTACACGATCGTCATCGGTATGGGGCAGGTGCGTCGTCGTTTGAGTTCGCACTGTCATGTATTTATGTCGTTCTTCTTTCCCAGATGCTTAGCGCAACGAGTTTCCAAATCACATTGTTGACTGGTCGTAACTGGCAAGATGATGTACAGCTCTACGTTTTGGGTGGAGTCTTTTTGGCAGCATCCGCTGTATGGTACACTCTGTTCCGACTCAAACCATCCGTATATGTCTTGTCGGCCCCGTGGATCTTCTTCGGTTTCGCCTTCTTCTTGATTGCCCTTCCGTCTCTATCCAATGCTATCCATCCTGCTCATAGGGTCATGACCAGCATTGCAACCTGGTCTTATGCTGTCGCTTCAGCTGCGGCCTTCCTCTTCTTTGGGTTGAACTTTGGCGAAGAAGCGGTATGTTTGTGCATTGACTGTTGCCTAACCCCAACAAGCTCATCTACTTTCTTAGGGCGCGGCGACTGAGGTGTGGACATTGCGGGCATGTGTTGTCCAAGGCTCGCAGCAAATTTGGGTCGCAGCACTTTGGTATTGGGGATTTACTTTGAATGGACAACAGGATAACTATGTCCCACCATGGTGGATCGCTCTGATTTGTTGGCCTATCGCAGTTATGAGCTTTGTATTTGCATTTCTCATGCTTCATGGTCTTCCAGGTATGTGTCCGTCTTTCTCTTTTAGTCCAATACTGACGGCTCGATGTTTAGAATACTATCGGCAAACCCCTCCGAAGGTCCCGCACTTCATAAAAACGCTATTACGGCGAAAACTTGTCTTATGGTTCCTTGCCTCTGAATTACTAAGAGATTACTGGTTGAGCGGCGTACGTCGTTCTGTTGACAGTCATTGCTATGCCTTACCGCGTTTTTTTAGCCTTACGGCCGGAATTGGAGCTATTTATGGAGTGTGGATATTCCGAAATGGAAAATCCTCCTCCTTGTTGTCACTTTCTTTGTGTTTATCTGGGCGGGAATGATGCTTGTGCTGACGCACTTCAGCAAAACTCATACATGGTTGCTTCCTGTCTTTGCGGTTGGTCTCGGCGCCCCAAGGTGGTGTCAGGTACGATACTACTCAATCCCCTTTTCATAGCTCACTGAATCATTTTTCAGATGCTTTGGGGTACATCATCTCTTGCTCTTTATATTCCTTGGGCTGGTAAGGCTGGACCTTACCTTGGTATCTCATTGTGGTTGTGGCTTGGAGTTTTGGATGCGGTGCAGGGTGTTGGCCTTGGTATGATACTGCTTCAGGTGTGTTTGCGTTTTTGAAGGAAGATTTTGCACAACTCAAGTGGTTCCTAGACATTATCTCGACTGCATGTCTGCGCTACCCTTGCATTTTCTCAAATCATCGGTTCCGTTTGTGTCATGATCGCACGAGCAACAGCTCCCAATCGAATCGGGCCCAGTAGTGTGTTCCCAGATGCGGCTAAGTGGGACTTTTCCGACGGACTCAGTGGTATGTTTTTCTCATTCTCTTTTGATGGAGGATTGTAGTTGAATGTCGTTCTACCTTAGGGAGCCCTATGGCCTTGCCTTTGTTTTGGGTTGCTTTGGTGTGCCAGCTTGTGATTGTTCTAGGATACTTCTGGTTCTATCGCAAGGAACAACTCGGTTGGTGACCTTGAATCTAATCTGTGTCAACGCAACTGACCGATTTCCTGCCTTAGCCCGACCCTGATTAAGATTACTTCAAGTTTACACACTCTATAGATATAGATATCCTTTTTTACGTATCATCATTTGGACTAAGATTGAAGGACACTTGCATTCAATGGACTTAACAACATACTTACACTCTAGTGGAATGACTATCATACCTCTGTAGTAACATGGGCGGATATCGTTCACGTACGATTCTTAGAGATTGGCTGTAAATAATACACAGAAATATGTAATGCATGGAATGTATTGCAGATATCCCGACGCGAGGTCGTGCTCATGGATTCCCCGGCTTTCACACGTAAGCGTCTTGACTTTTTGGTTTATATCTTGTGTGGCGTACGTTACGAGAATGATAATCCGAGTTTTTTTATTGAGCATTCGACGACATCCCACCTTTGTTAACAGCCTTTTCTAGGGAGTCTTCTCAGTATTTGCTTTAGAAGCACTGATCCTGACATTCGTCTCTGCTGCTGTTGAAGCAACTTTTGCAAGCGTCGCAAACGACGATACCCGTAAGGTTTACAGAAAACTTACCCACCTCATCCCAGGTGTAATGGCAATTTCTCAGCTCGTAAAATAATTACTCGATCTCACTGCAGGTGTTTGGAGACTCCAAGACCTTCCAGGTCCCGACGCAACCCCCTCCGCCTCATTGAGCTCTTGGATCACATATCGACATGGAAAAAATGTGTCGAAGGAATCCATGTTTAACTTTTGATGAAACGCGCGCCGTCGTCTCTTTCTGTTAATATGTGTGTTTCCTCTATCGAGCTCGAACGATTGTTTTGTACCAAGACCAAAGTCAAGAGTCATGTGACGTGGGAGGGGGGACCAGTACTCGTCGCCCCGACGAATTATTCATTCAATCCTGCCGACAAGCGACTGAGTGATTTAGAAGTCAGCCACACCTCATTTCTTGTCAACTACATACCGCTCAAACCGAATATCAAACTCAAAACATGATGCTTGGAATCGAGGGCTACGGGAGCGGCAGCGATGACGACAGTAGTGACCACGAGACGGTGTCGACAGTCAAACCAACCACAATTCCAGCACCAAAGCTTGCCGCCTCGACACCAAAACCCGGCATTGCACTCCCGCCTCCCAAAGCCAAACGAACAAAGAAGATAACCATTGGCCTCCCGAGCCTCCCAGCTGATGATAGCCACGCGGAAACTGACGACTTGACACAGGAAAGGCCAGCCGCCAAGCGGCCTCGACTGGAGAACGGAGCTGGCAAATCGTCGCTGTTATCCATGCTACCTGCCCCCAAAGAGAAAGTACCCGTGGCACCTCCACCTGCCCCGGAGAGGGTCCTAGGTGGAGGAAAAGGTCGCGGGCTTGACTTTGGAGCGTCAAGAACATACGCACACCCGCGAGCAGATGAAGATGAGAACGTTGAAGATATTGCTATACCTTCGACTCCTCCTGAGCCTCGAAATGCCCATACACCTCAGGCAGCTGACTCCTTACCTTTCCTCCCGCTCTCGTTAAAGAAAGGACGTCCGAACGTCTCACTCGAGGATGACAAGCCCAAACCGAAACCCCAGCCGCATCCTGCAGTCGACTTTTTCTCATTAGGCAGCACATGTACGCTAATATCATTCTCATCTCCCAAGCTCCAAAACATTGACACAGACACAGCCTCCTCCACGAAAGCGACTCAGCCTTCATCGAGCACCAATCCAACACCGAGCCTTTCCTCTGCGCCCGACGTCCCCACTTTCGAGATACCAGAACCATCCCAAACGGACGAGTACCCCGGCTACTATCAACTTCCCTCTGGCGCATGGGCAGCGCATGATCCTGCCTACTACGCAACGTTCGTCAAGAAATGGCAGGCCGAGTACGATAAGCATGTGCGAGCGTTGGAGAAGGGCATGGTCAAGGGCTTTGAGGATCTGGAATCAGCGCAAGTGGAAGACGTGGATGCAATGGCAGAGATGGAAAGAGCGAAACGTGAGATCAAGGAGAGAGAAGAGAGGAAAGCCATTACGCAAGGTGCGGGCGGTGCCCCGGCCATGCCTCGAATGACCATCAATGTGAGTTGGTACAACCTACCCTTGTCTCAGCAAGTGTTAATTCTGTCGACAGGCGAGCAAAACAAGTGGAATTGCGCGGTCACGGCATCAGCTCTCAACGTTGCTCAAGGAAGCTTACGAAAACCGGGAAGCTCTCGAGGAAAAAATTGCCATGGGAAAGCGAAATCGCAAGGAGGCTGGGAACAAATATGGTATGGCTCGCCTTCACTATTCAAGCTTTGCTGATACAATCCACAATATCAGGATTTTAAATACACGTGTACATCAATACTAATGCTAGAAGGTAATCTTATTCAGTTTTGACGCGAATAAAGGTACATGGATGGAGAGATGAATCTGTCTGATGCGATTAAACAATACCCATAGTGGGAAATTAGGTGTGAACTTACACGATGAGGGCATATCCTATTTGCCGCCCGCCGAAAACTTGGTTACACTCTTGGTCCCCTCAGATATGGCATGCTTGGCAAGTTCACCAGGCAAGATCAAACGGACGCTAGTTTGTATCTCGCGAGATGAGATGGTAGACTTCTTAGAGTAGGATGCAAGCTCTGTCGAAGAATATGCTAAATAAGAACAATGCCAAACTATCCAAAGTGACATACTAGATGCTTCGGTGGCAATGCGTTCGAAGATGTCATTGACGAAAGAGTTGAGGATGGCCATGGCCTTGTTGGAGATACCAGTGTCGGGGTGCACCTGCTTCAAGACTGGAGATGGGCAACAGATGAGCAATGGCACCCTGGAATAGGACAAGTCTAGTACCTTTGTAGATGTAAGAGCTATAAGTCTCCTTGCGAATCTTGCGGCGCTTCTTCTTCTCGCCATCGGCGGGCGCAGAAGACTTGCTCTTGCTTGCAGTCTTCTTCGCGCCCTCCGGTTTGGCGGGCGCCTTGGACGCAGTAGAGGCAGGTGCTTTTCCAGCAGTGGAGGCGGGCTAGGTTCAAAAGATGAGCGAGATCAGTCGTAGAACATGGCGGCACAAGCATACTTTGGGTGCCATGAAGAGAGAAGGTGGTGGTTGAGGTGTAAGATGGGTTCACACGACGCGAGGACGCGTTAAACGTGCGGCTCAAAACAAGGACAACGTGTAGTCACGTGAGATACGCGCGCGCGATAATCTGATAAGTACTACAGCTACAGGAGTTGAATAGTTCCTGTCATTCCAACAACTCCGTCTTCGTCGACACACCACAGCTTCATCGATGTATTGCTAGTCCAGGTACCGTGTATGGTGGATTCACGGTTAACAACGACCGGATTATGGGCGCGGTACTCGAACGATGTTATTTGGACTCCTGGATTGTGGAAGATGGCAGTCTCCAGAAGCATCGTGGCAGTAAGAGGGCCATGAACAAGTCGCTCTGAAATCGTCAGCTGATGCCACACCGCACAGTGTCCTTGCCCACCTGGGTATCCCTCCTTCTGCGTATACGCGAGATCCAGATGCACAGAGTGGGCATTAAACATGAGCGCCGAATACCGGAACAGCGTCGCCAGCGTCGGCTTGTACGTAAACGAAAAATCAGACTTGGTCGGGATATCATTCACTTGTCAGGGGTGGGTGTCTATCAATTCAAGCGCAGACGGGTGTCTAATTCAGCAGCCACACACCTTGGCGGGGGATCCTCTTCGGCGGCCCAGAAGGTGTCACAGCAAGATAAACATGTGAGCGTTCCTCCATCAACGAAGGCCGCGTGTTTCCATCCATAGTAACATCAATGCGCTGGTTAACAAAGACCATCGGGGTCTTGAGCGGATCATCGAACCCCTTCCTCTTGACAGAGTCGATGCCCCAGGTCGCAGTCGCGCGCTGGCCGATCATAAGCGGGACCTCTGGATCCCAAACCATCTTCCCCCCCGCCCACATCCGCTGCGTGAACGGTTCGGGAGGGGAGAAATCAGCATCGGTCCCGTCCGCGCGGAGCTCCGCTTCGGGCGTACGAGCGTGGAAGAAGGCTATGTGGTGTGCATATCCCAACGGGGAGGTCTCCTTGGGAGGCAGATAGCGCTGGCGTGACCCATCTCGTGTTGGGAGAGTGATATACAGGTCAGAGAGTCGCTCCACATGGAAAGTGTCAGATAGCACTTGTTCGCGGGGGGTTGATATCCATTTATCAAGTGCCTCGACTTGTGGTTGACTCAATGTCGAATAGGGTCTTAAACTCGGTCTGTACAGTCTCAAGACCGTCCTGAACATTGTTGTGGAAAGAAAGAAAGGGGACACACAAGGCTCGAGTCACACGCACGTGTGAATAATGAAACCTATACATATGTACACCGACAACTAGTACTACAAAAACACAGCGGCCGATAACTGAAGGGAAACACAGACTAACTACTAAGGTATGCTAAACTAGAGGGAAAACAAGTATGAATAACAACGATAAGAGTGGGGGGTTAGGTGACCTCGAGCACCGAAGTCTCTAATATCCGAAACAAAGTTGGGTCCTTGGAATCTTCTTGCCAATCAACGGTCTCTCGCCAATTAACGGTGTTGGCTTCTTTCTCTGTGGCACCAGCAAAGGCACCGACTTCTTCATCCGTCAATCCCCGGAAGATGAGGAAGAGACGGGTAAAGACGCAAGGATCAGTCGTGACGGCGATATCAATGGCGGATGCGATTTTGCTCTGAGAGAGGAAACGATAAGCGATGTTTTTGTGTTGTGAAAAGGCATGCATGTTGTTGCTTGAAGACGAGTCAGTCAAAGGATGCGACAAGAGGATTGTACATACTTTAAGAAATTCGACCTTGCGTGCAGAGAGAGTCCAAGTTGATCAAGTACGTCCATCAGATGCGGGATAAAGTCGCGGAAAGACATGGCGTAGCCATTACGGGGAGCGATATACTCGTTTGGATCGACCATGCCAGGGTCAGGTCTGTCAAACGAGTGAAAGGTAAATGACGAACACTTGGCGAATTACTTACATTGCTTCATAATACAACGCTGTCGTTACTATTTCAGTTTCGAAATGTTCGAGTGCGCCCCCAGGGTGAGCACGCAGAAAATACTTGATTTTGTTATCCTCCAATTTCTCAGCAGGAGGCCAAGTGACGCCCGGCTGCCAGAGGGCCGAGAACGACAGTATCACGTCGCAATACTGCACCGAGGGCGTCAAAATGCTCAGATGGCATTTCGCGGTGACCGGCTTGGCCGCGACGGCGAGCTTCGTCATGACGCGCGAGTCGACTTTGAATCCGCCCTTGTAGTCGTCGTTGTCGGGCAGGCGTGTGCCCGTGAATTCGAGATGGTGGTCGTCGCCGGCGTGGACAATGTCAAGCTTGCCCCAGAACATGCCGTCGACCATCGTGCCGTCCTCCATGCGGGCCATGTCGAGCTCGTCAGAGTTGATGTTGACGTCGAGAGCGACGTGCTGGCCGGGTGTCAGTTCTAGATTGAATGTCCCGGGCATCTCCAACACTGGTGGGGGACTGCTCCAGGATGAGTTTCGATGTGGAAAAGTGTGGTAGGAACGTACGGAGGTGGACTGCGAACAATCAATCAGGGCAGGGACATTGTGGCGAATGTACTCACGGAGGTTCGTCGGGGGGTGGGGGGCCCTCGCTCACGATCTCGACTCGGAGGCCCTGAACGCCCATGAGCGCTATTTGGTACGAGTCTTCGCCCGTAAGCTGGAGACAGATCAATGGGGGCGACAAAGAGTGACCAGGAGACTGACATAGATGTACGGCCCAGCGACGAGTCTCTGTGCCTGGGATTAGCGGCGGCGGTGAGGACATGACGGGCGCTTACAGCAGCTTGGATGGAAGCAAACTCGACTGGGATGCGCAGGATGAACGGGGCATCTGGGGGCGGTTTTGTCCAGTCGCGTGCGACGGCTTCCAGTTCCTGGAGAGATGGATGAGCAAGAGCCAATCGACAAGAGGGCGTGGCGCACGGCAAAGGAGTTGGGGAGCTAGGAGAGGCGTGAGCAGCAGGTCGAGCGCAGAAAGCAAGAGCTGACCATCCTGATGGTCTCCATGTCGCCAAAGGCGAGGGTCAAGAGACGCTGGCGGGCAAGGGCCTGGCGGTCCCGCATGTCGACGTCCTTGCCCTTGCCCTTGAGTTTGTTCCAGAGGGATGGAGGAGGCAGGGCGGGGGCGACAGATCTGTGGGAGTGAGTGCGGGCTGGGGCGAGATGCAAGGCGCCTACGCAGGAGAGAACTGGAGCATGGATCAGAAAGAGCGCAAACCTGCCACGAGGCGATCGTCTGATAACGGTCATGTTCCGCTCGTTCCACGTCCTCCGCGCCCACGCCCGTTCCTTTGGCTCCTCGAGCCTCGCCGACCTCCGCAGGGAACTCAGGACCCGCGGGCTCCCTGTGTATGTTTTTGCTTTTTCTGTTTTTCCGAAATTCACCTCCCGAAGCAAGGGAAACAAGGCGACGCTCATCCTGCGCATCCAGGAGCACGACAAGTCCAAGTCGCCCAATGTCCTGCGCGAGCCGCCCGTAGTGTCGCCGGCGCCCGCAGGTGTCGCGCCCGGCATCCCGCCCGTCGCCGCCGCCCAGCCCAGCGACCCCCAGCCATTCCTCGACGTCGTCCTGCCCGACCTCTGGCAGCCTGTCCCCGAGTCCCCCGTGCAGATCGTGCGCGATGCCCGTTCCCCGTCTCTGCGTGCGCCTGACCCCCTCCCAGCCGTATGTCCCCGACTTTTGGGACTCGTCAGAGCCAATCCCTACTCCAGCCGACGACCCCCTCCCAAAGCTCAACGTCGTCGCAGGTGCCGACACACACCTCAGCGGCGGCCCATCGCACAACCTCCACGACGAAAACGCCCCGGCCCTCGCGAGCCCAGAGACACCCGCGCCCGCGCCCGCGCCCGTGCCCGCGCCCACGCCCACCGACAGCGGCATCCTCGGGGACATCACAGACGACCTGGGGCTGCCCCGGCCCCAGAATCTAATTTCAGCATTCTGGAGAGTATTTACCTAGTTATCGTGTGCTGCACAACGTAGCTAGTTTCCAAAAAAAAAATTCATCACCGATGCTTGTTCCAATACGACCACCATGCCGCGTCGCCCTCCGTTCACTGCGCACGTCTAACCTCGTCGCACCTCCAGACCCCGTATCCCACATGCGTCCCATCATCTACAGCGACGCCCCGCCCCCGCCCGCCCCCTCGTTCCTCCGCCACCCGTACTCCCTCGACGAGTTCTCAACAGCGCCTCGACAGCGCGGCCAGGACCTCGCGCTCCAATTCAAACTGCAGCGCCAGCAGCTAGACGACTTTCATCAGCACTTTTGGTTCGACGTGCGTTGCCCCATCGTTCCTCCTGACAAACCGAATCACCCCATACGCAGAGCAACACCCGTTTCGAAGCCGCGAAACACGCTGTCCTCGCCAGCCTCCCACCCTCCGCCCCGCCCCTCAAAAAAGAACAAGCCCTCTCCGAGTTTTACACCCGGTGGTACATCCAAGAAGCACACCGTACAGACGCGTACACAAAAGAGTGGAGGCGCCGAAACTTTGCGCTCATCAAGCTCAGCGCTCGTGTCCAAATCCAACACTTTGCCAACACAGTAACAGACTTTTTCACAACCAAAAAGTAGTCTACACAATAATATCACTCCACATCATGCACCGCCAACTCCCGCACCCGATGAAAAACGTCATTCAAATCCAACTCACCCAGCCGGTCACACTCCAAGTTGTAGTCCTGCACAAGGGCCTCCACCTGTTCCTGCGTGAACCCAGGCCATCGAGACGTAATCTCCGTCGTCGTAGGTACAACAAGGGCCTCGTCGGGAGTCGTCTCATACCCAACCGGCCGATGGTCTCTCCCAATTATCCCACATAGAGTATTATAGAGCGCCGTGCCCCGGAACCTCGCGCTCAACTCTGCATCAGAGACATTAGTAGTTTTACGAATGCCATCCCAGCTAGAGGTGGTGTAAGTACACGAAGCTGTCCCGAGAGATCAACGCACTCGTCATGGATGTATATCCGTCGCCATACTGTCCGAAAAGCAGACGCCACCCGAGCTTCCGGCAAGTTCTAGACAGAGTCAAGACCGGTCTGAGAGTATGAGAGAGCCCAATCACACCTGTACACGAGCGAGCAAGTGAAGTGCCGTCGCAAAATCTTCCACGCTCGACTCATTGTCCTTGAGTGTCAAGACATCAACCGCGTCTTCGATGCACAGTGCTCGCCCTTGCAGCAACCCTCTAACCAGGTCTTTGAAAACCTGCGCCCGACGTCAACAAAAACCGCCACTACACAAATCGCTGAACACTTTACAGCTCTAAGGGCCGGCTTTTCTTGCAAACAAGTCGCAGTAGTCTTGACAATCGCCTCAATTTGGTTATCCAGACTTTGCCGCCCACGAACCGCATCAAGTGCAGATTTGAACTCTTGCAGCAAGGCTTCATGCACGCTGACAAAGTCCAGATCATCATGGTATGCTGCAAAACGTATGTTAACAACGCAGGCCATGCGGCGACATGAGCCTCACCATCGAGTATACTATTATCGTGTGCCGTCGTGTTGGTCTCATGTAGTTGAGCCAGATGGGCAAGTTTTCCAATACTGAGCATCAGCTGTACAAGAGTAATAAGCAGCGGCAAGCCTTTACAACATTTCACGCACTTACATGTTTTGCATCAAGATTGCTGGCGTGCTCAGCCTCCTTCAAAAGGGCCGCTGACGCAGTAGAATATCTTCCCTTTCCAAGATCATTTATCCACGAGATGGAGTTGTTGGGATTTTCCGCGAAATACTTGTCAATGTATTGATTGTGAGAGTCGTCATGGGCAAACATGACTCGAAGCTCTCCTACAACAATAAATGCATAAGAGAGACCAATCCGCGATTTCCAAAAATGCATACCATGTTGGATGTACCACCGATAAAGCTCTGTCGTGAATTCATCTTTGAATCGCTCAATGTAAGCCTGTATCCGAAGAGAATTCGAGTTGGATTCGGGCGGGTAGACCGTATCCTTGTGACACAACGAAGCAAGTCCACTAAAGTCACGATACTTCTCAGCAAGGGAAAATGCAGCATCTGCATAACCATTCCTGCCTAGAAAGCAGTATTGAGAATGTGCCAAGCCAGTGCATGAAACCTCGACTCACGCAGGGTTTCAAACACTTCTGGTCGAAGCATGTCGAATTTTTTAGACAGTTCTTCACGGTCCCGGTGACTACCTGGCTCGGACATTGCAAAGGAGCTAAAAACAAAATGAGGGGAGAACCAGATCAAAACATTTCGTCATCTACAATACCTTCCAAGCCAGTCAAGTCTCTCCTGGATACAAGTGAAGAGAACAGCAGCAAGATCAGGAAGTTGTGCACCCGGCTCTGAGTCGGTCCTGGTCCGATCTACGTTCGAAGGAGCCTCGATGGCCTTGGTCGTTGCGTCAAACAGACCCAATACAACATCGATAACAGCTGGCTTGCTACTCCAAGGCCTAATCATAGGCAGATCGATGCCGTATACCTGCAAATTGTATTCTCTGTAATCAAAGGCAGAATTAAGAGCAGTCTGCCGTTGGGAATATTATCAACATCAACATCAAGGCGCCAAACGTGAAAAAAAAGGCATACCAAAACGATACGATTCGCTTCTGGCAAAAACTCGATGATATCCCGTTGTGAAAGACGAGCAGCCTGAGTCGCAGCTTCACCGACCTTGCTGATCAGGCGGCCGATGTCTGCGACCCGAAGACGGAAGAAAGCGCGAATGACATCTTCATGGTGTCCTTCATTGATCCCTTGCATGTACACATGTACAGCATCATTCAGGATACTATGGCTAGGGTTCGTCCTGAGAAACAAATTGTGTGAATTGACGGCTTCGCGCAACAAAAAAAAACAAGCGCACGCTAGAAGATCGTTATGTCTCATCCACATTTGATAGCACGCGAAAAGTTTTTCTGCATCTGTTGCAAGCGTCTGTCGACATTGTTGAGATATCTGAAAGGCTTGTTTCAGAATACTCCAGATTTGGTTATGAGAGAATTCAACCTTGCCAAGGACAGCGTTGTCATTGATGAAGCGTATGAGCCAACTCAACCTCTCCTTCCTCTCTGTCAGTTGTGCGCCTAGATCATGATTTTTTTGGATGATATCAGCGTCTGACGAATGTCAATAAAGAGTCGCTGGCATAAAAGGCAGCTCTACCTGACTCCAGAACGGCCTGACTAAGCTGCTGAGCGCCTTGCATTAGACTTTCCTCATCCAAGTCTGGTGGCAAGCTGAAATGAAGCGGATTCTGTTGCGGGTGATGTATCAGAGAAACAATATCCCAAATGGGGTGCTCTTACGTCTGGTATGCCGCTGAACAGGATTGCCTGAGTCATGGCCGACTTGACGAGCTTGGCCTCTCCGTTCCTTTGCCAAAGTCAAAACCTGTTTGAAAAGAACGTTCGAAAACCACTTACTCTATATCATAAGCAAGAATTGCGTCCAAATTCATAGAGACCTTCATCATTGTAGCAGCTGTCAACACCAACAAAGGTCCATCATCCTGAGTGCCGATTCCAAGAGTCCTATCCGTTGTAGACTTGAGCTCGAGGCGCTCTCTGTAATCTACATCTGAGAAAAGAGTCAATGAATGATTCTTTAATACTCTGGATGTAGACTAGCCTCGCGAACAAAATGCAACGACATCGCCGAACTGTACGCTGATGAGTGCACCGTCAAGGGCTAATCTTATACGAGGATGCATGGGGGCAGCACTGTTGGTCAGCGTCTACAGGAAGTGAGTAGAGCAAGTGATAAGTGGGATTTAGCTCACACTTTGATAGGGCACACTTCGCACGGTGTTGACAGCGAATGCATTTTCTCTGAAGGTGATGTGGGCCAGAGCATAGACTCTTCTGACACTTCTACCATCCAAAAGCATAGACATTTCGTCTTCAGCAGCAGCATAAGATACCAAGACCGCCAAGGCTTCGCTGCAACAACAATGAGATTTTGGCAATTCAGGTAAAAGGCGAGATATTGCATACCCATCTACCGCCAGGTCGAGAAGTTCAAGATCTACCTTCTGGTCGTCCGCATCCACACGGGTCCCAAAAGCTTTCCGCACAGCAGTCGACAAGATCCCCAAAACATCGCCTTCCAATAAAAGCTGCTCCCAGCCTTCGGGATTCATTGACCACCGTTGAAGCCGCGTGTCTACTATTGCCCAAACTTCTCGTCCACCGATCCCAGTTTTGGCACCAAGTGCAATGGCGCTCACGTTTTTAGAATGACTAAAAGGTGTGCTCGTTGTGGAACCAGAGGAAAATATAGAAGGTAGCAATCGGGACAACGAGATGGGATGGGATGGCCTAGCAAAAACATGTGAGTTGAGGTGGCGCTTGCCCCCTGAAGACACGAGAGTCAAGCGGAAAAGATTGCCAGCGGACGTTGAAGCCACATATGTTTGGGGCTAGAGAGAAAGTATAAGTGATTTGACTTGACAGCAAGTCATAGGGATGCCTCACATCTGATCGAAGAAAGTTCGTAACGGATTCACCTGGAGCAATGTCGAGTTGTATTGTAATATAATGATCACCACCAGCGAGGCCAATGCCAATACTGTCCCAAAAACGAATCGTCCCGTCCGAAGACAGTAGAATCAGACCGGGTTCTCGGGATGTACTATGGGGTATGAGTGCATGAAAGGGAGGCTGAAGTTGATTAGGTTCTTGTGGACACGAGAAGATGTAACAAGTCGGCGTTCCTTTGAGTGCCTGAAGCAGTGCTTGAGATCTCACAATTTGCATTCAAAAGGTTAGCGACGGACCTGGGCATGTTGCCAGACAAAGCATGTTTGTGCAGATGCCACCAATGCAAATCCAGTCAAAGTGTCAATATCCCCAGTATACGCGTCTCTGAAGAAGTCTGAGCAAGCAAAGTGAGCAAACGACACATAATAGGAATATTATACCTCATACCAGCATTTTTCAATACTTGCTTCAATTCCACAGGTAGACTCGCGTAAAACGAGACGGCTAGTTGGTCAGACTTGGCATATGAGATATCTGCAGCGACCCTCATATTCTGTCTTTCACTTAAAACAGAGCCGCCTTCATCAACGTCCATGCCGGAGAAGATGGATCCATTGTCACCCAGACGGTTAAGAGCTGGGGTGGCCAATCGAGATGTCGCTCTTACGGTCGTGTTGATGGGAGCAGCTCGGGTACGACGCGGCGGAGTAGCTGCTGGCTGCTTCTTTCGCGAAGACCGTCGCGGCGCGGGCGAAGGCGAGAATGTGGCCATTTTTGACGCGTTCAAGTGGGCAGTGGTCAGTGGTCACGACTCAACAAACCCTTGAGATGTTAACACTCATAAACACTCTCATGTGGATGAACGCGCCTTCCGAATAGCTTGGATCGCCAGCGCATGCCAATTCAGTAAGAATACAATAACGATAACCGTACAATGGACAGTAGATATACACGGGTGCAAAATAACAGTCAGAGTTTACGGAATCCTTCCACTACTTGCCACCGGCCGAGAACTTCGTAACACTCTTGGTACCCTCAGAAATAGCATGCTTCGCGAGCTCTCCTGGCAAAATCAGTCTAACACTGGTTTGGATTTCCCGGGAGGAGATAGTGGATTTCTTGGAATACGATGCCAGTTCTGAAGGAGACGTAAGCTAATACAGATAGGAAGGTTATAGTGCGACATACTGGAAGCTTCCGTTGCAATGCGTTCAAAAATATCGTTGACGAAAGAGTTCAGAATAGCCATGGCCTTGTTGGAAATGCCCGTATCGGGATGGACTTGTTTAAGTACTGGAGACACGTAAATCCTTATTCTTGCACAATACAGAAGCAAATACTTACCCTTGTAGATATAAGAACTATAGGTCTCTTTGCGCAACTTCCGGCGCTTCTTCTTTTCACCATCAGCAGGTGCTGCAGTCTTGCTCTTACTTGCTGTCTTTTTTGCACCTTCAGGCTTAGCAGGAGACTTGGAGGCAGTGGAGGCAGGAGCCTTGCCAGCAGTCGAAGCAGGCTGGAAAGTATTGTAAGGGTTATTATGACTATTGAGTAAGATACCAACACACTTTGGGTGCCATTGTTAGTCAATGTATCGAGGCCCTGAGAGCACAAGTCAACATCCTTGAGTCTGATGCATAATAAATATGATACATACACAAAATAGACTGAAACCAAAATGGTGGGGAGGAAGAAAACAGATGTTGGATGGTTAACGGGCAGCGTCCGACTTTTGTACGAAAGCATTGTGGCGGACCTTGAAATCAGATTCGACATGTCACATGTTTTCAACAAACGGTCCACGACCGTGTTTGTCACATCACGCGAGAAGGTCACACTTCAAAGCACGCCGAGATGAGCCCTCACTAGTCACTGCTAAATCTATTATATCAGCAGCTACTTCAGGTGTGCCACTACCACAAAAACCTGATACGGGTACTCGAAAATGCCTTTTCCCTCGTCAATCCATACTTTATCTTCTCCCTTGCCAACGATCCCTCTTACATCTGCCCGGACTTCCTCCTTCTCGGTCGGACTCAACACAGCAATGTAACTCTTGCTCGTAGCGCGATCGACCGCGACATCCATGGTTGTGGGCAAGACATATGACCAAACTTTTTCTACTGGTGGCTGGAAAAACTGTCGATAGGAGGCAGTTTCAAAGCTTTGACGCCAGAGATTCAGCCGAAACTGTGGTGTTCCTTGCTCATGCTTCTCAATTCTGTTACGGAGTTGTGCAACCCAGCGTGCACGGTCTCTGTGAAGGGGTGTCAATGTGCAAGCTGATCTCGAATATGGCACGTACCTGTCTTCAAGGTTCCATATCAAGACAAGAGACCCTCCGGGCTTCAGGATTCGCGCAAACTCTGCAGATGCTCTGTCATAGTTAGGACACCAGTGGAACGCCTGCCTCGGATTTAGCATAGATTTTGGTATTGTGAATGTCGTCATCATACCTGTGCGATTATGATGAGATCCGCCCAATGGTCCTCCACCCCAGTATCTTCAAAAGTTCCGTCCTGAATGGTCACTCTTCCGTCGATGACTGTTTTCTCGAAGACATCTCGCATTCCCGCGCTCGGCTCTACGGCCTTGATTTGCTTAATATCAGAAGCCCATTGTGAATGAGCCAACAATGCACGGGTAAAGATTCCTGTCCCAGCTCCAATTCTATAAGGATATCGACTCAGATGGATATTGCAAGAACCTAAATAGTTTAGACATACTCTACAATGTGAGCGTTGGTTGTTTGCTTTGTGGCATCTCGGATGTAAGCCAGTGAAAAGTCTTGGTATGAAGGACGCGCTCTGAGATCTTATAAACTGGGTACCCAATTAGGTTCCGCTCATGAGATTGTCACCTGTTGTAGAGTTCGTTTGTGCCCTGGCCAAATCCAGCTTGAGCGGTAACGTGCACTGACATCCTACGATTCCAAAGGCACGATGGCTGATGGGGTCGTGACTGAGATAAGACTCTGATATAAGCCGTCCGCATGGTCCGCCTTAGTTTGACGTCCGCATTCTACAAATACATACTTACGTATTGCGGAGTTTCACACACAAATTGTTCTTCTCCCGAAAATGTCGTCAGTAGCCACGTGGTCCTTGACACGATCATCTCCATACCAAAATGTATTTGCAAACTTGACAGTCTGTCTATTCTCTGCACATAGGCTTTCTTTGTCTGGATCTCAGTGAAACGCCGCACATTTGGAATGATGTCCCAGGAGGTCCTAATTAAAGATCAATTCGGGAAAGTGATTTCATTCACGCGTGAAAACACCGTTCTGAGAATCATATCGGGTATTTACGTGCTCCGACTACACGAAAAGGATAGCTGATCTTTCCTCTAGGTTCAAAGGGCTCCATTGGTATCCCTTATCGTCAAATTTTGAGAGCTGACTTCCAGCCTGACGACGGAATTCTTACCCTGGTATACCTGCGCCGCAAGAAGCAAGCAGATCCTTTTGGATTGGTCGAACTTCGCGGAGTATACCAGGGAAGTACTGTTAATGTTACGACACAATGGGTTGAATCCCTAATGACGCACATATACGAAGGTCCGTCATTTATGTTCCCCGCGTTGTATGATTTCACTCTGAATTGATGTAGACATGGGCGTGAAGAGGCAACGGCGTTTGAAGGTTCTCGTGAATCCTCATGGAGGCGTGGTACAGTGTCGATTTTGACACTATCAGAAAACTCATGTCCACTCATTCATTCTTGCAGCGCAAAGGCGTCACCGTGTTTATGAAGACTGTGGAACCAATACTTCGTGCTGCTCGGTGTTCACTGGACGTAACTCGTACGAAAATTCTAGCTCAGGAAACCTATCGCTCTGAATGCTCTTTCTAGACACTACACATCGAGGCCATGCATTTGATATCGCCAAAGACCTCCATCTGGATTACGACGCAATAGTTACTGTATCTGGCGATGGACTTGTTCATGAAGTTTTGAATGGCTTTGCTCAACATGAGGACCCTCGGAAAGCACTTAGTATACCACTTGCACCAATACCCACTGGTTCCGGTAATGGACTTTCCCTCAATCTTCTCGGTCCCGAAGTGAGTAGATTGAAATTTTACACTCAAGCCATTTAGTTCGAGGTTGCAGCATGGATTTGATGTGACGGAAGCAACTTTGAATGTAATTAAAGGTGTGTAATTTGTCAAGTTCTATATCTCATGTTCTTAGAGACATTGTACACAGGAAAAGAGATGAAAGTCGACGTATTCTCATTGACACAGGGCGGAAAACGGACCATATCATTCATGTCTCAAGCTCTTGGGTTGATGGCAGATCTTGATATCGGGACAGAGAATCTACGCTGGATGGGAGATACTCGCTTCGTAGTAGGATTATTACGTGGAAGTGGGTGATCTAGTTGGTTCAAAGTACAAGTTCACTGACGATATACGTTCCACAGTTCTGAAGTTCAAAGCATGCCCGGTTCAACTTTCTTACAAGGTCGCCGAATCAGATAAAGAAAAGATGGCGGAAGATTTCTCCAAGTCGCAAGCACATCGCAAAAGTCAACCAGAAATATCCACACCACAGGTCACGAGCGGCGCGCTTCCGCCTCTGGTCAATCTTCCAGATGACATGGAAGGATGGACAACCTACGATAAACCTATCCTGTACGTTTATGCTGGCAAGGGGCCATTTGTTGGCAGGTGCTGTGATTTTCCGTCCATGCTGGCCTGACAAAATTGTTCTGACCTCAAACCTCAGAGACTACATGGCATTTCCTGTCTCTCAGCCGGACGATGGGCTAATCGATGTCATGGCACAACCGTTGGTAGGTCTTAGATTATCTGCCGGCGTTCGTCCACCTGATTCCAGTATTTTCTAGTCTTCACGAAAAGAACTCCTATCGTCTCTCGGAGGCGCGGCCAAAGGGGAAACTTACTGGCAGTCTAGTGTAAGATGCTCTTTGTATGAAACACAATAGATGTTCACTTCGTTTTCTAGCTACACTACGTGAAGGCTCATGCATATCGGATAAAACCACTTGTTCCCAAAGGTGCCCTGGCAGTTGATGGTGAAATCTTTCCATTCGAGGAATTTCAAGTAGAGGTCCACCAGAAGCTGGCAACTCTTCTTAGCCCTTACGGATATTATGCCGCTGACTTTTCACCGCATTGTCCAAACGCTTCAACTGATGGTAGAAAGAGAAACAACAATAATTACTGATCTGTGCAAATCAGAGATAATTTGTATATTCTTAGACAGAGCAAGACGCATTGTGCGTTAACAAAAGATATGAAGATGTTCTCATGTTGCTTTTCACGATGCAATTCCAATTGGGGACACCTATGTTAGTTCTGGATGACTTATGTCCATCACGTGAAATTCATGGACGCGCACGCGTCGGGAGTCACTCTTATCTACAATTTAAGCAACGTCTGTAATCCATCATGCCTCAATTGTCTCAATAGTAAGTATGGAATTGATGCTCTTCCTTCCGTGGCTCATTTGTCCCAGTGAGAAGGAGCGTGAGGCAAATATTGCACGAAATCGCGCTCTTCTGGAGGAGCTCGAGCTTAAACAAGCAGTTGCTGGACTCGGATTCACTCCTTCAGGCTCTAAATCAACACCCAAAAGTAAAGCTCAGCCTGTTCAGTCCAAGAAACGAGTGAGGAAGGTAGTACCCGACGTTGAAGCCCCCAGACGACAGAGTTCTAGGCTGAAGAGAGCGGCTATTGATCCCGATGAGAGCCCATTGAAACGTCAGAAACGCGAGGTACGGTACGCGTATTGTGTCCACGACAACTTGATTGACGCCTGTCAAAGGCAGAGCTGGAGTTACTACGCGCTCACGAAGCAGAGGCAAGATTGGAGGCTGAAGAGCGTGCGAGGATGGCCAATCGTCCACGTCGACATGATCTTGAACTGAGTGTACTTCTTGGTGAAGAAGAGATGGAGAAAATTTCGTCCTTTTCAGCAACATTACAGGTTGTTGTTCAAGAGTCGCATCCAAAACGTGTCGCAGACCCAGAGGCATTTACCTATGGCAAAGATAACAAAAGGGAAGAAGTAGAAGTCAGTGAGCTTCGGGAACGTCTTCAGTCACTTAAGATCGTGTCTCGGGCCAAAGTCACCCAAGATAGGGTTTATAGTGCAGCTTACCATCCGGAAATCTCTAAGGACCTCATATTCTTTGGAGGTGGGTCTACATTTATCGATTGGGCAACTTGGGTATCGCTCAATAACCAACAGACAAACATGGACAACTCGGAATTTGGGATGCAAGAGCACCTCCTGAAGAAGTGACAGACGAGGATGGTGAAGCAGAGACCAACGAGAATGATGAAGGGGGAAAATACTGGCGCTTACAGGTACATTGGCCTGCAACGTCCAAATCCTCAATAAGCACTGTTAAGTTGGATCCTGTCAATGCCCACAATGCACGTACAGGGTACCAGTTATCTTTGTTTGTCTGTTAACTCGTCCTTCTTCAGGTTTATACAAGCTCCTACGACTGTAGTGTACGATGCCTTTCATTTGAAACCAACATATCACGTCAAGTTTATGCCACCGAAGATGGAACTCTTATTTCTAGCATTGATCTGAATCCCACGGGCAACGAAATGTGGCTATCGGATAGCCTCGGTGGTGTGACACACCTGGATCTTCGAGCAAATGAGTCCAAGACAAGGTGGTACGGGCTTTCTGAACAGAAGATCGGGTGCATAAGCTTAAATCCTACACGTCCACACTTCTTACTCACGGCAAGCAATAACCGATCGTTGAAGTAATTTTTCCTCGCTCTTTTAGTACTGGCCTTCTCATTATTTTGACAGGATATGGGATGTCAGAAAGCTAACAAAAATTGCTGTCGAACTCCCAGATGTGAAAGGGTCAGAATTTGATTCAGAAACGGTCAATGATTGGCTGAACACGGACTCGGGCAAAGGTTGCCTCCGAGCTGAATGGCGACATGACAAGTCTGTCAGCTCAGCCTACTGGGATCCTCGGGGACGATCCATTGTAAGCACGAGTTACGACGACAAATTGCGACGTAAGTCATGATGCCCTTAATCTATACCGGATCACAGGACGAGAAATACAGTATGGGATATGTCATCTGAAAGATTCACAAGTACCGGATCTTTCCCGTCATCGCGACCATTCAGTCAAGTGATGCACAATTGCCAAACGGTTGAGTCACCTTCCATTTTTGGTAGATTTATACTGATGTGGTGCAACTCAACAGGGAAAGTGGTTAACAATTCTAAAGGCACAGTGGTCTCCTAATCCTGATGTTTATCCTCATTTCACAGTAAGAACTTTTCAAGCTGTCTGTTCCTTTCATAATGATAAAAAATCGGCAGATTGGGAACATGAACCACTCACTCGACATCTTCTCTTGCAAAGTAAATTTCTTATATTGTTTTGTTCTGCTTTCAACTTAGGGTTTTCAGGGTGACCTCGTCGCCAGACTAGCAGATAAAGAAAAGTAAGTGCAGTCAAAGCATGTTGATCTACGGTACACTGAACTGGAATTAGGATCACTGCTGTTCAAGCTGTCACTTGTTCTCATCCCAACATTGTTGAACGGGCAGCTAGTGGAAATGCCAGTGGCAGATGCGTCCTCTGGTCAATTCCATCGGAATCATAGTGAATCAGGCTAATGTCAAGATGTCTTCAAAGTAGAATACGATGCCATATCACCAAATACAATAATACATGTCAAACATACACAGAATCCCAATCGTCATCATGATCTCGTGGTGCAGGTGGAGATTTGTGCTTGCGTGCTGAATCGTCGTTCTCCATCTCTCGCAGGACATCCCACATGTCTTCATCTTCGTCTCGAACAGGAGGGAGATGTGCAGGTCTTCGAACGTCCTGAAGCACGTCTATCTCGTCCCGCATGACTTCATCCTCACTCGTTTTTTGGATGTGCGGTAATAACTTGTGACGCGGCACCTTGCATCGAATCCAATGCTTCCCACATATCCGCATCATCGTCGTCTGCGACAGTATTTTTTTGGCCTCCAGTAGTGGAAGTCGTTTGAGTGGGTCCGGAAGTGTTGCGCTCCCTTGCTAGGCGTTCCTCCTCTTCACGGATGATGGCATCAATATCAAAGTCATCATCATCCAACTCTGACGCGGAGGATGGGGGATGGGATGGTGGATGAGAAGATGAAGAAGCGTAGGCAGCACCATTTGACACAGGTGACGACGCGCGAGAAGATCCGCTTTGAAGAGTCTGGTCACCACGAGGGTCTTCCGTTAAGCCTATTGATCCGTCTTCTTCAGGTTTTCGCCCGTTTACAAGTCCATGCGCATCATCTCTCCAGACACTTAGAGCGACCTATGGGCAGATACATACAAAGAAACAACAATTTCTTAACTTGTCAACTCACGTGCATACGTTTCGAGTGGCACAGTTTCTCGATACGTTCAACGGTATCGCGGAAAGTAGTCCGTGGAAACATTTCATGGGTCCAATATCCATATACTTGCAGCAGTCTATTTAAATCCGTAGCCTGTATCGATAATGGAAGGCGATTCAGTGTGACGCAATGGGCGATCATACCTCGTAACCCTTTCCTTTGACCTTGAAGTTTCTTGTGTCCTTAATCAGTTTGGGAAAACCATGAGGTCCGAGCAATCGTCCCTCGTCCAATCGCATGGGCTTCCTCTTCTCTTTTATACCTTCTTTTCCCTTTTGCCCACCCGCCTGTTTTGATGTTTGGTTGTTACCAGGGTCTCTCGGAGGAGAGCTACTCATAATAGCATGTGGAGTCAGGCTAGGCATTGATTTTTTGTGACGCGCTTCAGCCTCGCGAGTCAAAGCGTCAGTATCGAGATTAGAGGTCAGAGGTTTGAAGCTGAATGGGTCATTCTCCGCTTCCACCTCTGCAAACATTGCATCAATGTCGACATCTGGTACATTCTTTGGTGGTGGCTGGCGAGGATTTTCTTCATCTGAATCTGCGAGAAACAAGGGCTGATGTGACGACGAGCTGGATTGAGGATGCGCTGGAGCCTCGTCGACGGGATCGTCCCAGATGTTTTCCAAGGAGTCCATTGCAACGCGTTATTGATCCCTATTTGGCCCTGACGCGATGAATCAAGCGACAATCTCTCACGTGACATGCTTCTCATGGCGTCGGACGACCAGTCGTCTTCGGAAGCAGTCCCCAACATACAGGATGGAATTGATTATTGGAATACGCAGCCGGCAAGCTACGACGGCGTCCTTGGTCTGTTATTTAATTTTTTTTTGAGACATATCACTGACTTGTAGATCAGGCGGGTACGGTGAGGGGGTGCGTGCTCACATCCATCTCTTTGGAAGGTCGAATACTTGATCTAGCGTAAAGACACTACCACGTATAGATTCCTTTGGCTCTCGACTTTTCCTGCTTCACCTCTATCCCGATCTTTCCACTGTTCCTTCCTCCATTCGGCCACTACAACCTGAGCTTCCTCTGAGAACAAGGGCTCTCGATGTCGGCGCAGGGATCGGTCGCGTCACATCAGATGTACTTCTCCATCTTGTATCAGATGTAGTGCTTCTCGAGCCTGTCGGACCTTTCGTTCAGGAAGCCCTGGCGAGATGTCGAGCGAGTACCAGCTCTGGACCTCTACAGAAGGGGCAGCGTCCTTGGAAAGGAATTGCAGATGGGTCAAAGAGCGTCACAATATTGCAAGGCACGCTTCAAGAATTCGATCCACTGAACCCCCATCGCGTTACCTTCCTGGACCGCATCGGGTATCAACCTCCTCGGCCGTCAGATGAAATCAACATGGGTTTCGACGTTATCTGGTGTCAATGGTGTTTAGGTCATCTAAGTGATCCCGACCTTGTCGCATTTCTACGGCGCAGTCACGCTGCGCTGAGGGAAAAGGAGAAGGGTAAAAGTGTCATTGTAGTGAAAGAAAATCTGTGCAAGGACAAGGAGGATGGTTCAGCTCGCACCGTATTTGATGATCAGGATTCTAGTTTGACAAGGTTTGGACATTGCATGCATCCTAAGAATTTAATTTGGTGACATTGGATAGATCGGATATGGCTTGGAAGAATATTTTCAAAGAGGCTGGATTACGTCTTGTAATGGAAAAGGTACAGGAAGGGTTTCCTGCTGGACTGTATGCTGTAAAAATGTTGGCTGCAATCTTCTTTTCTTATAATTTTCTTTAACAACTTTATTGCACAGGTATGCGCTCCGATGAGGAGTAAAGGAAGCTTGCAGAATAATGCCGTAAGAGTCAGTAACTAGGTGGAAATACAAAGCTAGGGTATGTCCCAGAAAGCATCGAAAAACAAGGTCTACCAAGGCAGTGAAATCGCGCAGAATCAAAGTCAAGTCTGAAGACCAGCTCCGACCTGGTTTGTACAAATGGTATCGTTTAAGTCTTTTCTTCTACGATCCCGTGACGGCCGTTCCTTCAATGTTGGGAAGGCAGAAAGGACGGCGCGGTCAAGAACAGGCCAATTTTCGTCAGACGTAGCACCTGAGAGATTCTTTAGGATAACTCTTTGCGGGCGATGGAATGTCAGCTGATGCGGGTGCTGATGTGAATTCTGAGCAGGCATCGTCGCAAATTTTGCAAGCTGTGAATAATAATCCAGGAGGGGAGATGTTGAAGTGTAGAACTGAGCCAGGCGGCGAGAAAATACCTCCTGGTAGATGCTCTTGTCAACATGAGAAAGAAGTATGAAGAAATGCTGCTTACCGGATTGTCATCTGGGCGCTTGATTAAGGGTTCTCCTGTAATGTCGTCATACCCCTCTACCTTGGGAGGATTATATGACATGTTGTAAACTCGACCCGAAGGAAGATGGACCCAGCGATCCGAGATACGACTCAGGATTATATCGTCTGGAACGTCGATGTTGACGACGAAGGTAAGAGGGACATTTTTTTTCCTGTGTAATATGGATCGAATCGTCAAAAACTGACGGATGTGTGGGTGGTTGATCCTTACTGGAGATGTTTATCCAGTAGTTTCGCTTGACCAAGCGTGCGAGGGAAGCCGTCTAGAATCCAATGCTGAAGAATGTTCACTAGGAAATACAACAAGCGTGAGGAGAAACGCCTTTACCTTGTTGTGTAGTGAGTCCAGATTACTCGTGACGACCTTGAGCATGACTTCGTCAGGTAACAGCCCACCCCTGGCAACTGTATCCTCTGCCTCACGACCGACCTCCGTTCTCTCAGCGATATGTTGACGAAGAAGATCACCAGATGAGAGTGATAAGATGTCATATTTGTCCACTAATCTCGCCGAAAGGGTTCCTTTTCCAGCCCCGGGCTTCCCGAACATGAGCATGCGTAGAAAACGGCTCGAATCGACCTCATGGTCGTCGTTGTGGGCCTTAGCATGGGGTGAAAGGGGAAGAGCCTTGCGTGAGGAAACGGAGCAGCCGAATTGGCGGACGAAGGAAATTTGTACGGCGAGCTTATTTGGGGCCGCTTGGAGGGAAAACATGGGGAGCTGGAAGAGGTGAGGCAACCGGCGAATAATATTTCTTGGGGATTGCCCTAATTCAAGGACAAAACTGGGAACATGCTTATTGACTCACGTAAGTATTTATTCGGACTACGGATTAGTTATCGAGCGGGGCCGAACCACTCTCCAGCGTTATTCTCAAGTATTAATGCACGGAGTAATGACGGAAGCCCGCATTCTCACAACCCACAATAACAATAACACTGTGATTATTCGAAAATTATACTCGATAGTCACTCAAGCTGGATTCGGCACTGTGCTCCGCCCAGCCCACAAGTGCCCGCATCTGTTGTACCCCAATGATGCCGCGGACCGGGTTGTCCGAATTCAGAACTGCGCAGACAGCCTTCGCAACATGATCAACATGAATTGGGGGAGTCGTCAGCGCGTTGGCAATTGACTCTAATGACGACGTCGATGTGTTCCCATGTCGCAGCCTCGCACCTACATGACGCAGAACACTAGATGGTGTTGGCAGTGAATGGGGTATCTTCGCGTGAAGTGTCGCTGATAGGTCAAAAAGAACCGCAGCTGGTGTTGACAGCGGGCGGTGGTGAGCATGATACACCAAACCTTATAAAAGCTCAACCACACGAATCTTGTCAAACCAAAAAATTAACGTACTGGGTCGAATGTACACTCCACGGTAATCAGGCTTGTCCTCTAGCAAGGCCTCAATCCCTTGTTCAGCCTCCCGTTTTGTTTCTATGTAACGTGCAGGAATAATAGGACGGAAAATGTCCTCTGCAGATATATACACAAATGGGCGAGGGATGTTCCGAGTTTGTGTGCTCGTCGAAGAAATGAACGCCTCGCACACTCGTAGAGCTGCGCGCGAAATGTAGTAGTGAGAATCGCACCGACAACTGTGTCCAGTAAACGCACCCGAATCACGGTTCATAATCTCATAGCTTCCTCTGAGCGTTGGCCTCTCAAGAGGATTTCCGTGATCCCCAACAACGCTGTCGCGCAAGCTGCCAAGAAATCCGAGAATATCCCCTCGATTGATAGCCTGCTTATAATTGCTGTTTTCAATAAGAATTCCCAATGTGTGCACCACGCCGTCAGCTTCTGAAAAGAGGTGCGCAAAAGTCTCAGGCTGAAGTGCATCTCCTTTTTGCCAGTCTACCTGACAACATAAGTTCAACCTCAAATGAAATGAGATTGCGGCACACTTTGGACACCCAAGCTGGTGCATGACCTTTTGCTGATCGGTATGGTAATCCAGAGGAGCTGGATGGGTTAAATAATTGCGCTCGTAGTATTCTGAACGAGTCTCACCTCACGCTTGTCACTTGTATTCCTTGAGCCAATGCAGCTCTACATATTGCGGATCCTAGAGTAAATGAATGAGCGAGTTGCTTGAAAGGCTGCTTGGCAATGTGACTCGGACAAAGTAGACATACCAATGAAGCCATTTCCTCCGACAACGAGGATCTTCCGTAAAGCGGAATTCATGGATCAAGACACAATGAAAAGTGATCACAACCAGGCACGTCGCGGTCTGAATTCTGTAGGTTTCAGCTACTACGGAAAAGATTCCTGACTAGTGCATTCACGGACACAGATGCATAATATATTTAAGATTTTTGTATTGCGTGCACAGCACGTTTACTTCTTACGTTTCTCTAACCAATAATAGTAAGGAGGCTGCCAGGCACACCAAAAAAAACGGAAATAGGTGTCATAACGAGAAGGATAAGTAAAGCGGCGTAAAGGGATGATCGATGAGCGGGTACCAGTCGAGGAGTAAATAAAGGGAGGACTAGCTCATGTCATAGATGGGCCTCGAGTCGTTCATCGTCTATCACGCAGGTCTCCGAGAGAACTTGGTCCAGTATCAAGGAGACCGGTGAAAGTCTAATGCAATCTGGAGATTGAAAGGACATTAAATGAAAGACCAGTTAACTAGAAAGATGGGTCAGCTCATCACTTTCGTACAAACCGATTCAAGTGCTTACTGTTAACCATGCCCTGGTCCAGATTTGCAATCTGCTGGAATGCAGCCTTAGAAAGATCGATAGAATTGGCGTTGTTGCAAGTTGGGCAATCATCTACGATAGTAACAACCACAGACTGATATAAATGTGAGCTAAGGGAAAATTTGACGAATTATGATTCCGCGAACCTTCTTGTTGGCAGGGTTGGTGATCTTGACTTGCTTCCCGCATAGAGAGGACCTTACACCGGAATTGCCGTAACGAGCCTCATCTATAGTAATAATTAGGATTATGATCGTAGTATGCGACATCCGTCCGCTTACCAATGGCAGCAATGAAATCGGTGTCCTTGTGCACTGTGCCACAAGCACCAGCTACTCCATTTTGATAGAAGTACGTAGCACTGAATCACGGTTAATTGCAAAGACTGAGAAAGACAGATATAGACATACAATCCACCTGTGTGGGTTTCGGAGGCAGGAGTAGGTTGAACCCGATCCTCAGATGACGTCTTAGAAGGTGTGTGAGAAGTTTTGGAGGAAGTAACCGGAATAATTGTTGGTGAGGGCACTCGTGTGGGATTTGACGTAGTCATGACAGTTGGCGTTGTGGTGACAACAACAGGAGTGGAAGACTCGTCACCATCGTCACCGTCATCATCACAGTCCTCTTCGTCATCATCGGTCGCAGTTGGAGTCGGGGCCGAGGACGTGGAAGATGCGGAAAGTGCAGACGTGCATGACGAAGGGAGATCAGTTGCAGCATTCTGTGTCGCCTTTTGGTTGTTTAATCAAAATCAAATACAAAAAAAGCAAAAAGAACGCACCAGAAGAGGATGGCAGCATTGATCAAAGAAAGCGGTATTATGTTTGCTACTGCAACCTATGGCAAGGTACCTAGTATGATATCTATCGTAGGGCTAAGTATAGTTAAATCAGACATACGTCGGTAAAAATAAAACAATAGAACATACCTCAAGATATTTGGTTGCCCACCCGGCGGGGGGAGCAGTACGGGGAACAACGAGACCCGAGACAGCAGTGGCTACGAAGACGAGGGAAGCAAAACAGAACATGTTAGGACGGGGAGCTGAGTGAATGTTGTTCGGTAGAGAGACAGTATTTAAGGAGGGACTGAAGGACTGGACTTCTACTGAGAAACGAGACAGACAGAACGCACGCGGACGTACCCTCGAGAAAGCAAGGGAAGGGCGAGGAGGAAGCAGAAAGAAAGAGAAAGAAGGTTATTCCACCGAGGGATCCCTCATCTGCCCGAAACCTTATATAGGGCAGCAGGCATGATCTCACGCTTGCAACAAGTCTATATTCGGGCAGCCCGTTTCTATTCCTTTATGTGTGCCGATCCATATTCATGTTGGACCATTGTCCGCGTCAACTGCCATAATGGACAAATTGACATCAAACGGCGACTGTCTGCGACTGATCCGAGAGCGGCCAACATGGCAAATGTCCGTTACAAGAGGAGATTTGTGAGACCAGTGCCGAGCGTAATTATTCTGTTCCTGATCATTCATCCCAATTCATATATTCCGTCGGTGGTTGTTTGCCTGCTGCCTCATCCTCAAACAGCGGCAATTACCGCAGTCACCGTGCTGCCCGACCAACACCGCCCTTCACGTTGACGACGACATGAGTATGTACGACCTACAATATGCCAGACATCCTATTGACCGCTTCACCAGCTGACTTTACTCAAAATCCTTTTGCTTCTACACATTCACTCGACACGAACCCGTTTGACGACCCCCCGAACCAATATCATTCCCAGCCAAGTGCTGCAGAAGCTAACAGACTCGAAGAGATCCGGCGACGTGAAGCAGACCTCGAAAGACGCGAGCAGGAGCTCAATGCAAAAGCTGATCACCTCCGCCGTCACGGCAGGGCGAATTGGCCACTATGTCAGCAGATTTTTCCCTATCGGCTGCAATATTAACTATCTTCCTGCTTAGTTTACCCTCTCATCTTCCACTCTATTAAGGATGAGATTCCCGAGGCCTCACAGCCGCTGATTACTCGCTTGTACCAACTATGGCTGGTTCTCGTCGCAACTTTAATCGTTAACATGGTCGCATGTATCTTTATTTTACTTGCCGGAAACGATGATGGCAGTCGGGACCTCGGTGCAAGCATTGGGTCAGCCTAGATATAACCTTTGGACCCTATCTGGACACTGACTAGGCCCAGCTACCTCTTCATAATTCCCGTTCTATCATTTCTCCTATGGTACCGGTAAGGAGTATCTATGGGCCACGTTCTTGAAGAAACGCAGCTGACCCTCTCCGGCTCCAAGTCCCATATACAACGGATACATGAAGGCACGTTCCGTACTTCTAGAAGGGACACTTGTTCTGTATTGATACTTTTGACAGGAGCAAGCACTGTACTTTTGTGAGAGCTATCAGACTCGTCATCCGCGCTCAAGTGCCTACCCTTGACTACAGACTTGTACTTCTTCTTCTGTGGATTCCATCTTCTCTTTAGTGTCTACATGTAAGCAGGTCATGCATCGATTCTCTTCATTTGTCCCTCATCATCGTTACCGCAACAAAGGATCATCGGTCTTACGGGGTATGTTCTGTTCAAGTCCGAGGTCGAGAGTCTTATCGCAGCTTAAACAGCACTGGTTCCGCCGGCCTTACTCGGACTATCATTTTGTTCAAACACTCCTCTTGGGCAGCCGCTGTCCTCGGCCTGGTTTCCACAGTTGGTTGGCTTGTTCAAGGCCTCGGCAATGCATATTATTATCGCGAGGTAGTATTCAACGTCTTGGTTCTTGCCTGAAATCTGATCAGTAAAACCTTAGATCTACAATCATCACCACATTGCAGGCCATAGTATGGAGAAGGTAAGAGAATAATAACTTGATGACTCCTGAAACTTGAACTCGTTTTAGGCTAAGGCAGAGCTAGCAACACATGGTGCGAAAGCATATTTCACACGAGGATAATTGCCACCAGAGTGATTGTCTCTTCATTTTGTCGTCATTAGTTTCGTTGTTGCTTCGTTTAATTCTAGGGCGCGAAACAATTGCATATAGTGATGCATTGATGTTTGATGTACTTATGTCATAAACTTGCATTATTTTCCATTCCTACGTGGCGCGGAGTTTAAAAAACTTGATAAATATGAGTAAAGCTGTTGTTTAGTCAGGACCATCCTTGAAAGGTGAGACCTTCCATCTGTGTTGCTCAAGTCTAACTCTCCACAAAAGATAAAACCATACAAAAAAATCTTTACTTTCTCAGCAGTTGCGTTGTTGTCACTTCGTGTATGTTCTCTTCCTTCATGACGAGTAACTTCCCTCAAGTCATTTGGCAGCCTTAAAAAGTCACATAAAACAGTAACGAACCCCCAAGAAATTTTCAAAAAATCCTTCAAAATGTCTTCCCCATCTGTATCGCAGCCAGAGTTGTCTGGGCCTGAGGTTCCTCAAGTCCCTGCTTCCTATAACCCTCCCCAAACTTCCGTTGCTTCTGCCCCTTCTGCTTCCCTCTATGTCGGAGAGCTGGACGCCACTGTCACCGAGGCTATGCTTTTTGAGATTTTCAACATGATTGGACCGGTTGCAAGGTGTGTATAGTCTGCTTTGATCAGTATCCAAGCATGGCAACCGACCCTTGTCCTGTAGTATTCGTGTTTGTCGTGATGCTGTCACTCGTCGCTCTCTCGGGTATGCCTATGTTAACTACCTCAACGCTAGTGACGGTGAGTTGCTTGCTGTTCTATGGAAAGTTAAATCAGACCCCCTGACATGTCATAGGGGAACGTGCTCTTGAACAACTTAACTATTCGCTGATTAAGAACCGTGCATGGTATGATGATATTGGATGATATACCCTACTGCTCTCATGCATGCCTACTACTGTACAGCCGGATCATGTGGTCTCAGCGTGACCCTGCCCTACGCAAGACCGGCCAGGGCAATATCTTCATTAAGAACTTGGACGAGGCTATCGACAACAAGGTAAGGCCCTTCCGAAAATCGAGTGACTGGATAACTAACTGGCCTCGGAATAGGCGCTCCATGATACCTTTGCTGCGTTTGGAAATGTCTTGTCATGCAAGGTCGCCACAGACGACCAAGGCCGCTCTAAAGGGTATGGATTCGTCCACTACGAAACGTCTGAGGCTGCCGAACAGGCTATCAAAGCTGTCAATGGCATGTTACTCAATGATAAGAAGGTTTACGTGGGTCTTCATGTTTCTCGCAAGGTAAGCTATATTGTAAAAGATGGTCTCGTCCTCTGACTCCAAAATAAACCTTTGTCAGGAGCGACAATCCAAGCTTGACGAAATCAAGGCACATTTCACCAACCTTTACGTCAAAAATCTCGATGAGGAAGTCACACAGGAAGACTTTGAAAACCTCTTCTCCAAATATGGCACCATCACTTCTGCCCTTATCTCTGTTGACCAAGAAGGGAAAAGCAAGGGCTTTGGTTTCATCAATTTTGAGAAGCATGACGAGGCTCAAAAAGCTGTTGACGAACTCCATGACAGCGAGTTTAAAGGCAAGAAGCTCTTTGTGTCTCGCGCTCAGAAGAAAGCCGAGCGCGAAGAGGAGTTACGCAAGTCCTATGAACAGGCCAAATTGGAGAAACTCAACAAGTATCAGGGAGTGAATCTCTACTTGAAAAACCTTGAGGATACCATCGATGACGACAAACTTCGTGCTGAGTTTGAGCCCTTCGGTACCGTCACAAGCTGCAAGGTCATGAAGGACGACAAAGGTGTCTCCAAGGGTTTCGGCTTCGTCTGCTTCTCCTCTCCGGATGAGGCTACCAAAGCTGTTGCAGAGATGAACAACAAGATCATTGGTACCAAACCCCTGTATGTCTCTTTGGCTCAACGCCGGGAAGTTCGCAGACAGCAGCTCGAGAGTCAGATCGCCCAACGCAACCACATTCGTGCCCAACAGGCTGCCGCCGCTGGCATATCCGGTGGCTACATGAATGGCCCTATGTACTATCCTCCTGCCGGTCCTGCATTCCCTCAAGGCCGCGGAATGATGGGTTATCCTCAGCCAGGAATGATGCCCCCACGCGGAGCTCCTCGCTATCCTCCTGGTGGAATGCCTGTTCCTGGCTATCCCCAAGCCCCTCAGGGCTATGGGATGCCGGCGTACCCGACCCGTGGGCCACCCCGCGGCCCCCCTCCTCCTCGTGGACCTGGCTCTTCCCCGACCGTTCCTAATGCTCAGGCACCTCGTGCCAATATTGGCGCCCCCCCGGCGAACGGCGTTCCACGCGCTCCACAGAGTGGCACTCCTGCCTCTGGTGGCCGTGCGCCTGCCACTCAAGCACAGCCTACCAATGCATCGGCCGCTGCTGCTAGCTCCGCTGCTCTTCAAGCATCTGAAAGTGCTACTTCGGAGCTTCACGCCATTACTCCTGAGCAATTGGCCGCTGCTAGCCCCATGGAACAGAAGCAGATGATTGGTGAAATCATCTATGTGAAAATCGTTGGGTATGTATCTTGTCTCTGTCGGAACCTGTTCCCTTATTGATTTGCATTAGTGAACACCCTGACCTCGCTGGCAAGATCACTGGTATGCTACTTGAGATGGACAACTCCGAGCTGCTTCATCTCTTGGACAACGCTCAATCCTTGAATGGCAAGGTTGCGGAGGCACTATCTGTTTTGAACGAGTACAAGCAGTAGATACAACGTTCGAGACAAATCCTCCGGTCGTTGCCTCCTCGTTCCACACAACTCCTGCTCCTTCAGATGATACTTATACTCACTTGGCGGTTTCGTCTGTTTTTGTGTACTTTTTTCGATTTGAATGAATGTGTACACTCGTGTGCTTAGAAGTCGATGGTAAGAGTTAGTGCTATTGAGACAAGATATGGCAGCCACCTTGCCTCTACGACGGACACTTGGTCGCGTAAACGATGTGAAGCAGTGCAGAAGGTAAGAGAGATGGGTGATACAAATCATGCTGGGCCTCCGCAATGATGCGCTCCGTGTTACCCTCTGACATCCCTGAAGAAAGAAACAATGGTTTCAAAGCGGGAAGAAACAGATCATAATCCATCCATTGAATCTGCCCAGCCGTAAGTAAAATTGGATCTGCTGCCATCCATGATTAGCGACACCAATGTAAAAAATAACACATGAAGTAATCCACACTTGGCCAGAAACCGACCGGGATGTTTCCATCCTGAGAAACAATTTTCTCAAACGCTTCATTGTCTCCCAAGAGATCCACCAAGTGCTGTGGAACAGTAACATCGATCCCTTGAAGTTTCAAACAAGCACGATATGTTTCCCAAAGGGTAAACCAGCCGTGAAGACCGGTTCCATTGGGAAAATCCGTGGCTGGCTTTCCATCCGCTATTGGGATCAAACTCGGTTCTATCAAGAGAACAAGACCACCTGGGCGAAGCAGCCGCCCAATTTCTTGAAGAAATCGGGGATAATTATGTATCTGGCAGGATAAGCGAATCGCTTCTTATCAGTTTTTGGAGATCGACAACGTACACCGGTATGGACGGAACGAGCATGGATGAAATCGAAGTGGTTGTCAGGGTATGGGATGATGTGCTGATCCAAGTCACATAACTCGAAACTGACAGCAAGTGCTGTAGGTGTCGGTTAATACAGAATGATCGTACAGCTTACGTGCAATTGGGTGGCATGGATCTGAAAAGAGAGGCACACTTCATGCATTTATAAAATATCTATCTGGTAGACCCACCTCGGTTGAATAGGCGCAAGATCAACACCTATCACTTCAGCTCGAGGGAAGACATCTGCCATGTCAATGGCCCTAAGTACCATTGTAAAATTTGAACATCATTGCAAGAAAGAATATGTTCACCAAAAACCACCGCCTGTTCCAAGATCGAGTACTCAAGAAACCTACGTCAGTGATAAGACAGGTCAACGGGAAGGACTCACTCCTGCGCTGCTGGCCAAACTGTAAAACCTCCCTAACGGGACCAATGTAGTTTTTGCCACTGAAGACGAACTGGAGTAAGCGATGATGCAGTTCTGCACGCTATTTTAGTATTTCCTTGAGCAATGTCAATCGGGTTAATATTAGACAAACGATGAACCTTGACTTCGTCATGATCAACTGGCAGCATATATCTCTTATTCAAAGTATTCAACGTGCGACCATAGACGATTCTGAAGTACTCAGAATCATCGTCTCCCAGATAAGAGACGTCAGCTACCAGGAGGTTAGAAGACATGCAAGCGAGTCGTGTGTTGCAAAGGCTTGCATAACGTCTGCCTTGGGATGCGATTTCCGTCTGGAGCGCACTAGGAAGAAGAAGCGCGATGTCAACCACGTCACAGTAAATCAGAAAATGACATGAGAACACGGTGGAAGTAAACAAACCAGTGCGAGGGCGTAATCAGGTCACGCTCGAATAACATCAACCATGTCCGAGTCAATCGAGATGACTGACCTGTCCGAGTCTGCCCGTCCAACGTCCAGAAGTCCTTCTGATCCTCTTTACAGTCCCAACAATGTCGTCTCAGCGTGGAGTTGGGCAGCTGCTGCCTTGTGGGTCACCAATTTCCTCGATACTTTGAGTTGACCCTTTTTGTAGTCTGCTTGTCTTCTCTTCTTGTCTTACCATGTTTCCTCGTTTTCTGCTCTTTCTCTCAGAAACCACAAATTCCTTAGACAGGCGGACAGCACTTACCCCTTTAGAGACCTTTCTTGCTACCCACTCTGGGATATGGTTTACTGCAGTCGCAGTCGCAGTTGTTTTGAATGTGAGACACGTTGCCTCGCCAATACATACGCACCACACTTAGCATCTGCAGATGCCTTCATCACCTCACCTCAAGGAACTACAGCCACAGTCAACCCCCACCAATCCTCTTCTTGTACCCCTGACTGTAGCTGCTAACCTCACAGCATTGCTATCCTACAACACCACGGATGTCGGGTCCTTGGCCTCCGTCGTTTTCATAGGGTCACTAGTGATTGCCTTGTGGGGGCTCTGGGTGGTACTTTCAGCGTTCATTCTGACTTTCAGTCTTCGACTCAAGCTGTTGATAGATTATTTTTGGCAATTGTGTTTCTGTTTCAAGAATAACTGCAGCTGATCAATATACATCGGCCTTCATTTTTGGCAACAAAAGTGCCGCATACAAGGAGAAAGTAAAGTGGAAGAGAGAACAGAAGAAAGCTTGATAGTGTTGCTTGTCTAAAATAGTTGTGCACGCAATAAACAATAATGATGTAATAGATGTGAATGGATATTGGATACCCAACGTTCAACGTCCTCCCATCCCCATCATTTTCATCATATCTGCCATCCCTGGCATACCTCCTCCACTAAGACCACCCAACCCACCAAGACCGGCAAAACCGTTGCCCATAGAGGACATCATGCCTGGTCAAATAATCAGAAAGATTCCCTGACATTCACATGATTCTTACGTTGCATCTCTTCCATATCCAACTGGTCCCCTCCTTGCCCTTGCATCATAGCCTTCATCATTTCCTGCATGCCACCACTTCTCATTTGTTTCTGCATTTGTTGGAGCATACCTGGCGGCATTGCTCGCTAAACCAATAAAACGTCAACGTCTCATTGTTCTTTGATACTGGTCCAGGCGTACCTGCATAGCTTGTATCTGCGCTGGGGTGGGCATTCCGTTGGCACCCCGACCCTTACCACCAGCAGCAGCCTGCATCTTCTGCAACGCCGATAGCCTACCATGATCATAGACTTCAGTATTCAAGTTTTTGGGTAAATTCATCACTTACCATCCATTCTTACCACCAGCCTGCTTTGCCATATTCGCCATCATCCTGTATTGACACAATAGTTCTTCAACTTCACGGACACTTGTCCCACTGCCCCGTGCAACCCGAGTTACTCTCCATGTCAGCTCTATTGGCTTGCCATCCTTCCCAAATGTCATGAAAGGCGATCCATCGGAATCGAGCTCTGCAGTAGTCATACTGTCAGTGATGAAAATCATCCGCTTCATACGCATGGAGCCCTCCTCATCAGACCCCTGGAGAAGTTCTTGTGGAAGGCCTGGAATCATGGAAGCAATTTTGCTTATCGGACCCCTAAGTTGAACTGGTTAGACACTAGATCGTAAAGCCATCAACCCGAGGACTTGCATATTCATTACGTTTGAAATTTGTTCTCTCCAATCACGGATACTAAGCTTTCCTTCCTCAAGCTTCTTAGCCATTTCCTTCTGCTTGTCAGGATTCTGAATAGCAAGATCTTGCATGTGCTCCATAAGACCTTGCATGTCCCCTAATCCTAAAAGCTTAGAAATAAATGGTTGCGGGGAGAACCGGTCGAGATCGTGGAGGTGTTCTCCAACACCGAGAAAGATTATGGGCGTTTTCGTGGCAGCAACTCTAACAGGGATGCAAGTAAGTTGCACGAGAGTCTTACCTAGGTGACTGTAACATACGCGGATATTGCTCCTCCTCCCTTTGCGTGGCCATCCATTTTGGTGACGATAATCGCACCAAAGTTCGCGCTTTCCTTAAAGGCGCGACTTTGCGCCTCGGCAGCCTGACCTATCCATCGATTAGCCAATAGTCCACTGCGCAAGGTCTCTTTCAGGCCTACCAATACTAGCGTCAAGTATCAAGACAGTCATGTTCGGATTGACTGCTTCTCCTATCTGCACCATTTCTTGGAACAATTCTGATTCTTGCTTATGTCTGCCGGACGTATCGACAATGATTACATCGAACCGTTCCTTCTTGAACTTGGCAACACCTTGAGCTGCGATAATGACAGGATCCGTTTCCGTATAAGAACCAAAGTAAGCAACTTTCGCCTTGGTGGCGGATTGCCGTGTTTGATCGAAAGCACCCGCACGAAAGGTGTCCGCGCACACAATCGCTGATTTAAACCCTCGTTTCTGGTAGTAAACGGCTAATTTAGTACATGTAGTAGTTTTCCCATTTCCCTGATAGTAGTAGCATCAGCTTGAAAGGCAAAAATAATGAGTTAGACGCACCTGCAGACCGACAGCCATAATGACATTGGGTTGACCTTTTTTGGGCTTGTAGGATTCAACGCCTGGATCAACCAGATGTACAAGTTCATCGAAGACTGCCTAGAGGATTCCTTGAGCTGAGTTTGAGGCATGACCCAACAGCTCACAGACTTTCTGGATGATATGCTTTCGATTGGTCTCCTTCCCTTTCTCAGTTGCATTTGATTCCAATGACGCCTTAACTTTCGTTTTGACCTTCTGCCTCAAAGATGCGACCAACTTCACGTTAACATCCGATTCCAACAAAGCAGCAGTGATTTCTTTGAGCGTTGCATCAAGAACCTTGAAGACAAGTTATGAACGTTTGCGATAACATAAGGCATCCAGCGACCAACTTTCTCGTCGACGACCGGCGCTCTGTTAAGTGATGAGAGAGCTGCATTGAGCTTGCGTCCCAAATCTGCCAAAACCATGCCTGAAGTGGTCCACGAGTGGTCGTCTCTTGCAAGCCGTGTGAAATCTGCAACTTGGACAGACGTTTGCCACTAATTGATTCTTCCGCTTATGGCTCCTAGTGATTCGGAAGACGAGACTCTCGAGGACCTCGAATATGATGTCGACGAAGAACCTGAGGCCGAAGGAGAAGAGGAACCTCCCGAAGTTGGAGCTGACGACGCGACCGAAATTGATGATGTGTGTTTACCACTTTTCGACTCTAGTGTCTTGATTCGACTTCAGGACGCAGGAATCAGCTTCTGATGCTTCAGACGATGGCTCAGAAGAAGAGGACGAAGAAGACAATGAGTCCGAAATATTTATTGAAACAGCAATGGATGAAAATCTAGAGGAAATCAGGGCCGAACCAATTCCCGACAACAAGAGCCCTCCTGCAGAAATCGTATCTTCCAAAGGTAAGTGTTTCACCCTTGTCGCAGTTGCGAGTTTATCTGTTCTCCAGTACTCCCTCCGACAGTACACCGCTCACTTTCTCCCAAGGCCCTCTCTCCTGAACAATTGCGTAGAAGCGCGTTGATGGCACCTATCGGGAGTCAAGCCTCTCTAGGTTCTTGTACCGTGGAAGCCATATGCGCGCTCCCACATCCTGTACCAACGCATGCTCTTGCTTCTTCTTTCTGCATGACTCATCTGTTGACCGGGTCGGACGATGGCTATATCCGTGACTATGATATCTTTTCTTCTGTAAATAGTAAGAATTTCTTGACAGCCCCTCAGCGACATCACTCTGGCGTCGTTGAAGGTATCATGAAAGCTGGTCAAATCCGATCCTGGTGGGAGAATCCAGCTTTCCCAGATAGTTCCAAACTTGGCGCAATGTCTAGCATGACGATGGATTCTCCATCTCTGTCCCCTGTTTATAGTCTTGCAATGCACTCCGATGCACTATGGACTCTTGCTGGTACTGATGTGCGCATTTCCTCATTTTTTTTCATCGCAACTAAATCACTGACATGACTGTATTTATTAGGCAGGGCATATCAATTTGTTCACCACACGCCATGACCCTGGACGAGTTTTCTGTGCTATGAATGGTCATCGAGGCCCTGTTTCAGCTCTTTCTATGAGTTATGATGAAAAGGGATTTTTCAGCGCGGGATGGGATGGTGATGCTATTGTAGGTAGCAGCCATGGTTGTTATTTTACATCGTTTTACAATTCATTTGGTTTAGCAATGGGATCTTAACAACGGTCAACGTGTAAGGACGTTTACTGCCCATGGTGCTCAGCTTGCAGCAATAGCTGTTCGACCTCTTATATCCGGATACTCAGGACCGACAGATGAAATGGTGACACTCTCGTCCGATCAGGAGATGAGTGACCACGCGCCAAACAGTGGCGCTCAGACGAAGGATCCCGCTGATTCTGACATGAAATCGAATGCTTCCTTCGATCCTCTATTCGATGACGAACCTGAGGACCAGCAGGGCACGTCAAATGGCGGTGCACCCAATCCGCAACAGCCGCAGCCAAAGATAACTCTGGGGATGATTCCTCCTCCGAAGAATGCACCTCCTCTCCTGGACTCTGCCATTTACTCAGCATATTCGCCTGACATTCTTATGACCGCCTCCATAGATGGACAACTTATGATTTGGGATAGAAGAGTCGATATCCCCGGTAGTGGAGTTGGTAGACTTTGGACAAGTGAGAAAACTCCACCATGGTGCCTCTCTGTACATTCTCTGTCAGACATCTCACTGTGTGGTCCTGACAAATTGACAGGCATGTTGGTCGGCCGATGGAGGGCAAATCTATGCTGGAAGGCGTAACGGTACCGTCGATGTATGGGATGTTCGATTACTTGGTCGCTCAGGTCCGCGCAATACACCGCGGCTTCTCAAGACCCTGAGGAATCCTTTGAGCTCTGGCGTTGTTTCTTGCGTTGTGGCATTCCCAGATTGCCGGCATATCGCATGGTACGTCCTCTGTATAGTGTGGAAACACGTTCCAGTCGTCCTAAAAGGTGGTCGTATCAGTGCTTCTATCGATAACCTGCGACTCTGGAACGTGGCAGAGGCGTCCGAGCCGGATTCGTTCGGTAAAGTGAAGAGCGGGACTCAGTTCAAAATCATACCAGGCCATCATGGAGGGCACGTCTCTCAAATGCGTGAGTCTGAGTTTTAATGTCTGTCCTATTGATATCGACGTCTATAAATTACAGTGGTTGATCCTTGTGCTAGATTTTTGGTGAGCGCTAGTAGCAATCGAGGCTGGCATGGCGATTCAACACGGACAGTGTTTGTACATGACATAAAGTATGCACAATAAGTTGTTTTACAAATTGTAGCGGATAAGAAAATATGATAGTGTGAATGATTACTTATGTACATGAAACCCCCAAACATGGAATATTCAAATCATATGTGTAAATGCTTAAGGCCAATTTGGGCCTTGACCCCACCCTCCATTTTGCTGAATCATTGCGGCTCGTGCCGGGTTCATCCCTGGAGGTACTTGGGGAGGAGGCTGGAAACTCGGTGGCCGATGAGGTGTCTGATAACCATAGGGCGTCTGAGGAGGCATGTAGCTAGTAGCTGGGGTGGGCACACTTGGGCCAGAAATGGCATTATAAGGTGTAGCACCACTGTAAGGATTTGGTGTTCGTCCGACTTGACGAACAGACAGTCGCCCTGGGGTTGCACCCCCAGTCTGCGGCCGCGCTGGCGTACGACCACCCGCACCAAATGGAGTTTTCCCACCTGCAGCTGCGTTGGCGACATTTTGAGATTCGTGAAGATGTCTTCGAGATATTTGATGAGGCTGAACGGATGGACTAAAGATGCGCAACTTACCTGACTTTGAATGCATCACAAAGTTCTGGAACACCAACAGCAGCTGCGTCAAATAGATAATAGGCCTCGGGAGCGACTCTCACGGGCTGAACGAAAGTTTAACAACATATTATATGCAAAACTAGAGTCGGATGCGTACCCATGTTTGTACGGCAGAGTTCTTATTGGCCAAGAAGCAAAGATTAAAATGACCAGGCCGCTTACGATTCAAGGTAAACCCGTACATGCTTTTAGCAGGGTTTGCAGCAAGGAAATTTTTGAGAAATAGATCTGGTTACCATTCGGATGGCGGTAAGATGATTATATGAGGTTGAATTGAAAGAAATGACTTACGTAACTCGTCTTCAGGGCCATGTTTGAATTTCTCGTGCGCCATCAACTCTTCGCATCTCCGGGCCATCGCTTGCACATGATTGACAATCAACTCGTCCAGATCCGCATAGGTATGCGCGCTGTCCACAATTAGTTGCCCAGTAGTCTGCCCAGTTGGATCAGCGTTCGGTTCAGTCACATCTAAGAAAGAACACCTCAGCTTCATTAAGGAACGACCTACCAGGAAAACTCACCAATGTGCTGGTATAATTTATCGTCCACTTTCCACGTCACAGCCAAGTGGTTTATGCCTTTTGAGGAGGGTCGAATAACCACGTCACCGCGTTGTTGTTTCTCCAGATAAGCTTCGGCTTGACTCGTATTGAAGTTATGAAAATTGGGGTGTTTTATTACCCGTCTGGTTCTGTCGACTTCCGCTCGCTTTTTCCTAGCCAACACTTCCCGATCTTTATCATATCTGGTGTGGTCCCAGTGATCGTCCGTGCGTACACGCCTGAACACACTATCTCCAGAGTATACATCAGAAGGTCTAGACGAAAGCTCCACAGTGCAAGAATCTTGTTCAACATCAAATTTGAGATCGAGGATGACCCCGGGAATAGTTTGGCCTTTTGCAACAATATCAGCGGCATTCGTGAGGGGGGAATCCGACAAGTATTCAGGGGTTATTACACCTTCTAAGCCGGAGTCCAGACGAGTGTACACGGTCAAACCTTTGGTCCGAATGACTTGGGTAGAGACAATGAGTCCAATGCGTAACGTTTTCGGAGTTTCGCCGCTAAGCATGGTGACAACATCCCAGGAGGTCGGAAGACGGAATTTATCACGAACCTCTGCGTAAGGTTTAATAAGCTCGTCACGAATGAGGTTGAGGGTATGGCGCTTTTGTTCGTTATTGGCCTCGTACAAACTGATGGCAAATTCATCCAGGTTGAGCTCCGAGAGTTTTTTCACATTATCCTTGTCATTAATGATAGTTGTGACAACATGTGACGGATGCTCGTCATGTACATCTTCTTCGTCAAGCTCTAACGCATCTGTCGCCATTTTGCGGGCCAATTCATAGTCTTCTGGGTGAATGCGAGTATCATCAAGAGGATCGGAAACCATTTCGTCGTCGTGACGATGCTTAGATGGTCTGGAGCTAGGATCTTGCGTAATCCGCAGAAAACTTGCTGCGTTGAGAAAAATCTTTGTCGTCAAAAGTGATCCTTTGATGAACTGGTCGCGATTGACGAGATTACCTCCCTATGCAGCGCGTGAGAGAACTTAATTCGAAAAGTAATCAGCAACGAACCAATGAACCAATCTTCTTGACAAGAGCTTGAGCTTTTCGAGGCCCGAGGCCACAGACGAAGGGTAGGAGGTGTTGATAGTAAGGATCAGCTACAGCTCGATTGATATCGACACCGACTACGTTTGTAACATCAACGAGAGTTCGCTCAAATGCCGATAGCAGTTTCTCCTTCGGTACCTGTCTCATCCCATTAGCATAACAGGATGTCATGAAAATTCACTTACAAGGTGTTGATCATCGTCTTCAAAAGTAATAGCTGTGACATCAGAACCCAGCGCCGCGTACTCGTTCAAAGGGCTTTGCATATACCGCGCAAGCCCGATGCAGTACTTAGCCGTTGGTGATAACGCGCTGAATTCGTCATTGGCACGCTTACTATGTTGGTAAATTCGCGCCACGTCATCGTGTACATATGTGACGGGGATGTCGAAAATCTCTTGGTTGTTCTGACCACCATTAACCCCTCCACCGATAAGCTTTTTAACCAGAGATGACAATTTAAACGTGGCCACAGAGAAACCTCCGATGACAATAACGTTCGGTTTTCTTCGACGAAGAATATCGAAAAATTCATCGACCGTTTCCCGATCGTAGAGATTGTCTAGCTTTGTATGTTCCCGCATGCGCCCTTCTTCATCGACAAAGACCATAGTGATGGCATCTTTATGCGGATCACCTTTCCCCCAGGATATTACGAGGACGGAAGATACTAAATCACTAGATTGCGTTTCAGCTGCACGAAAGGCCGCGACATCAATACGCTATATTCAATTCAGCAGATGCTTTTGGACACGTATATCAAGAAAACTCACTTTCCGTAGGTGAATAGCGCATTGTCCTGCAAGAAAGTCCTCTACTTCCTCTCTGATATATTCACGTGTCCACGTTGCCCCCGCAGGTATGAGATGTTGTTCAAGGACTTCATGCACAACCCGTGAACGTTCTTCATTCCAAGCTCGAGCAGCATCACTAAAGCTGTCCGAAGCAAAAGCCTCGTTCAGTCTTCGTTCAAATGCGGATTTCACTTCCGAAGGCAAGGTTATTGAAAAGGTAACCAGCAGTTCTGACTCTGCCACAAGAATGTTGAGAAACTGAGAAGAATCTAGCATCTCTCGGATAGGTTTGTTCTGCAGATACTTGAAGTTCTAAATATATTCATTACTTGAGAAACGGAATCAAGGATTAATTACACCTACGAAGTAGCGATGATGTTCATCAATTTTTGTGACACCACGCTCGGTGGGTTCTACCGATATACGTGCTTCATCCTGAAAGACCTTTCTAATTTGATTCCTGAGCAAGGGATCTTTACCGAGTTCGGTAGAGAGAATGAGACGGGCGCGCCGCAGTAGTTCTTCTGCTGGCTGAGCTTTCAAAGGATCTGAGTCGATGAATTGCTCTGCAAACACTAGAGGGTTAAGTTCTTGATCGTCAACAAAATGAAGACGCTGGTCAGGAGACAAGAAATTGAGTACTATTTGATGAGATCGAAGACCAAATCCCTATTCAAGTTTTTAGAACAAGTTGCTTCAGAATACCTTGACTTCGACATACCTCGGCGAGTTTCGATACAAAGCTCTTCTTCAGAATTTCATAATTGGAAACACGACTAGGCATTTTCCGTTTCTTGATGATTTCAGTATCTTCGTCGTCATGAGAATGAAGGTCGGGCTCAGATTGTTTTTGATCTTTGTACTTCATGGATAGCCACTCTGTACAGTCGGCAACAACCTCGACGCTGTCGACCTGGGGGAAGATATCGTCCTCGACATAAGAATCTTGGACTTCCAGTCTCTTGTACATTGACATCATGGCTCCCCGCCGTTCAATCATTGAACGATATTTTTGGCCAAGTGCATAAATACGCCAAAGCTCATTTAAACTGAGAAGTTCCTGCCGTGACCTGATATCTTGGACATCAAAATGACGGATGTAGTCACGCTTGTGTGTCCAGATATAAGGGACTTCAAATTCATCAACAAAGAGACAACGTAAGGCAAAAGTGACAGCCATAACCAAGGCACCTTTCAAGTGTGAATAAGGGCCATCTTCGCTGAAAAAATCACGATTTTTGCGAGGAGAAAGTCGCTGGGTCACCCACATAGCAGCACCTCCAAGGTCTGCTTCTGTCAATTGAGTGTGCAAAGAAAGACTGGCAGACAATGATAGTGAAGACGTCGCCAGTTGCATGCGTTCTGGTATATCCTGAGCTCGAATGAGGTCATCGTCTTCGGTGAGCATTCTCTTCCTGATTTCAGACGGTTCAAAAACCTGTATATTTGTCAATGAACGCATGCTTCTGACTAAATCAACATATGAACGTACGTCCTGATATTTCATATCAAGTTTGTCTTGTTCTTCATCATATGGAACTTCGTCTTCTCCTTCGAGGGCCCAATCATACTCGTGTCCGTCACCAAATACATCATGTATCTCATCCCATGCACTTCAAAGCATCAATAACACCTACGCCAAATAAAATCGGGATGAACATACTTCGCATCGATGCCTGCTAACTCTGGGACGGCACCCCGGGCCTTCTTGCGTCGTTGTTGTTCCTGTTTCTTCTCTCTTCTACGCTCTTCGCGCGCTCTTTCATCCATGGGAGGACCTCCTTCCTCTTCTTCGTCGTCTTCGATAAAATCGTCCATTTCATCGTCATCTTCTTCTCCGCGACGTTCGTCGTCCCAGATCCTCTGAATATCCTCGAGTCGGGGAAGACCGTCATTATCGAGATCATCGTCAGAAGATTCCACGACGACCCTTCTCTTCGACGAGGACGCTGCCGGTGATTCAGAATCTCGTCTCCGGTGAAGACGGGTCAAACGGTCTCTCTTGAAGGATGTTCCTGTGTTTTCCTCTAGCAGTTCAAGGTCTTCTTCCTCAAGTCCTTCATCTTCTTCATCGCCTGTAGTTATTACACCACGTACATTGAGCATACATGAGGATTGATCCAAATAAATCAAACGCACGCTTGCGGTGATGTTTCTTTCGCCTTTTCCTTCTTTTTCGACGCTCCTCTTCGTCCTCCTCGTCGTCTTCTTCATCCTCATCCACAATGAAGCCTTCCCTGATTTTTCTTGCCTCCTCTTCATCATCCTCTCCTTCCTCAGAACTGTCGTCCGTCACGTCGGGCATAATAACATCACCCTCGCCTTCACCCTCTGCGTCACCCTCACCATCGTCTTCCTGGCCGGATCCCAGCATAGGATCATCTTCACCGACCGCAGGAGCCTGTATCTCGTCGGAAGAAGCCATGGTGAAGAGCAGTTATGAAACGAAAGTTTGTTATGTAGAGTACGTAAGCAATCCATGAACAGAAAAGTTTGCCTTAGTCCATGCCGGGTGGGTGTTTGTAAGTCCTTGTGCTTGAATGCAAAATCTCAGATGTTTTTTCGTAGCTGAGCACCTTCATTTTCTCCGTCTGGCTCTGCTTGAGGCAGAAAAGTGTATTCCAACTACAACTGCATTTTGTGTAGGTTGCCTCCTCGTTGCTCGATGGCCTGATGACCACAGCCCGCCTGTCGTCCTTGCAACTGGTCATTCTAGAGAGCTTCCAGGAAACACACATGCAGAAGCTAATGCTCTGGCGAATGCGCAAAAACTCTCAGGCGACGAATTATCAGCCCTTTTCCCTTCCCTGCCTCCCCACAGTGTTGAGTCCGTCTTGACTCATGTCGATGTCTATACGACATTAGAGCCCTGTTCTGTGCGGACATCCGGATTGGCTCCTTGTGCGGATGCACTTATTAAAGCAAAGATTAAGCGCTGTTATATTGGTGTTGGTGAGCCTGATGACTTCGTCAACTGCGAGGGCGCCCTGAAGCTGAAGAACGCTGGGATTGAGGTTGTATGGATTGATGATTTGAAAGAAGAATGTCTCCGGGCTGCTCGTCGTGGACATTAGACTCATACAATTTGAATTTTACTTGAACTACGAGATAGCCAGTGTTTCTCTGATAGTATTTCCCCATTGTTCAACTAGTATCCTTGCCAGAGCATCATCAAGTACATGCATGCCCGCATCAATTGACATCATGATTGTATCGTCTTCGGGCAGGACCGCAAAATCAATCATCAAATCATTCTGTGATTACTGCGTGAGTCGAAGTCTAAACAAACCTTTTTCATACACACCTGGATGAGATCTGTCGTGGCCAATCGATCGATGGTTGGATTGGGATCCTCCGGCACTGCTAGAGGGACGTAGTATGGAAGCTATTTTTCTCATGGTCAATTGAGGATACTTGTGGGTAACGTATCACGTACTTCTATTGGCTTCATGAAACCGACCTCCGTTGTCATTTCTGGCGCAATTCCGATGATGTTTACAACAACGTTACACATTGGTCTTCCACTAGCTCCAACCCACTGACCGATATTGACTAAATCACTTTGCACAATAATCGGTGAGCGAGCTCGAAGATCATTCGATATACATCTCGCAATGTCAATGACTTCACCTGTTTTCGGTATGTGAATCTGTATAGGTATTATATTCAGACATGGAAACGCCAAGGAATCGATATTGTCAAGTAGACCAGATCTCCCCGCCTGCCAGAGACCAATTGTGATGGAGTTCGAGCGACTGTACGATCCCTGCACTGTAGCCCAGCATGCGAGAAGGACTGACGAGAGAGACACCTCCAACAATCTTGCTCGTTCTGCACATAGTGAGGCTTTGAAGACGGCTTTCTTTGTAGTGTAGAGTGTACGCATGTGCGATTCAGACCGTTTTGATAAAAGAGACGGGAAAAGAGAGGGCACAAAGTTCTCCCCGAGAGTTCTTTGCCAGTATTGTTTCTGCTGAGACAAGTTTTCCGGAGTAGGACCGGAAAGCTGCAAGAAGGAACGAATATCGTTGGAACCTCTGGGCTCCAATCCGAGATAGAGACGGGAAAGGTCATTTATCATCAGAGGCAACGACCAGGAGTCGTATTGGAAATGGTGAAGATAGAGAATAAGATAGCTCTCTTGGGACGTTTGGCAGAGGATGGCCTTCGTTGGGGGAAGAAACGTTGGAGGTGGTGACAATATTAACTCCTTCATTCTCGTCGCAAGAATAGATAGACCTCTACCGTCTAAGGCCGGTTCTTCTATCCAACTCTCGTGAAAGGAATCTGGCTTAAATATGACGATTCGAGGGTCAGTAGTCCTGCTCGCACAAGCAAATGTGGAACGAAGTATAGGGAAGTTATTCAGTAAAGCCTTCCAAGCGACCTGAAGTTTCAGAATATCTATGTTGGCAGGAAGTTGGAACGCGAAAGCATGGTGAAAGGCCGTCCTTCCGCTTTTTTGCCAGGACCCAACCATCCACTTCATTCCAGAAGACATGGGCAAAATGTCCTCAACACAATCAGGGGAGGAATCGATCCGTGCAATAATGGCTTCCCGCTCATCTGGAGGTAACTGAAGTGAAGACAAAATGTCATGCTTCAAAATATTATTCACCCCGGACCTAACTTTAGACACCATATCTCCAACTGTTCGGCTTGTGATGATGTCGTTTATGCTCAGTACCAGCCCAGCCCGCCTGAAGCGAGACACGATTTGAACGGCTGTGATAGAGTCAATACCAAGAGTCGCAAGTGGTGTAACAGAAGCAAAGCTGGCAGCTGACACGGAAGTGACATCAGTTAAGAGTGACTTAATCAACGGTGGAACGATTTCTTCATGAATTTCCACCGGCACTGGAGCGGATTCACGGGGGGTCTGAATTGAAATATCCTTCAAAGCAGGGGAATCCAAGTGGAGCATCAGATTCTCTAGGACAGATTGGAAGCGTAAGAGTAGAGCCTCAAGCTCTGACTCAAGCATGTATTCGGGACGACAAGCTGCTTTTAGCATAAAACCGGTTGCCACTTGACACATTTCAACGACGACAGCGTACTGTACTGTTAAATCAGCAGTGTAAGGCGAAGAACTAGATAGGATAATCTTGCCTGGATCCGGGTCTCCCCATTTTTCTGCTCATCGAAAGACCACAAAGTAACGGCAGCCTCCTCGGTCTCAGGAAAATGAGGTTGGAAGACAAAAAGGCTGTCCCAAAGACTGGTTAGACCCAATTCGCGTTGTATCGAACGAAGAGAGGCATGTTGCCAGGGAAGAGCATCGACGTTGAGTTTATGGACTGATCGTAGAAGATCTATGTTCTTTGTGGTACTCAGAAGGCGAACACGGCAAGGAATTGTATTCTAGAGAAGGGATAAGCATTCCGCTTTTCTTCTTGAAAAAAAAAGAGATAACCTACAAGAACAGGGCCAATAACTCCTTCTGCGTCTGGGATGCTTCGACCCGAAACAACGTGACCAAAGACGACATCCGTAGATCCAGTCAGTTCAGCTATCAACTTCCCCCATGTCACCTGGCCAAAGCTCTGGACTGTTACTTCCGAGTGGCGTAAAGTATGTGCCAACAACACAGGATCGCAGGAGAAGGTCCTTGAGGCCGTGCGGGACGTGTTATGGTACTTGCTACCGACTCGGGGTACAAGATGCAAAGGACGGAATCCAGTTAGAAGATGAGTCCAGAAAGAGGTTCCGTGTTCCTCTTGATGTAGAATATGTCCAAGAAGGTTGTGAAACTGCATTGGCTTCGTCGAGGTCTGCCCTTGCGGCATAAGGTAAAACGATTGAACCATGTCTAGGAGGAGGTCCACCGAAAGACCATCGTAGAGCGAATGATGCATGACAAGAATGAGACGGGGTGCTTCATAATTAAGGACTTCTGGACGAGGAACAAAGAGTCGCAGCCATATAGGCGGTGTATGAAGGTCACTCTCCTTTGTGGGCCTTGATGAGTCGATAAACGCAGAGAGTTTGTTTTCGTAATCCTCATTTGTTTCGAAGCTCTCCTTTGTCAAGTTCGTAAAACTGACGGAATGTACGGCTTGTGCCCATATACCTGAATTTGCATCGAAGTGAAATGACGTGCGGAAGATATCTAACGATTCGATGGCTCGCATCCAAGCATTTTCCAGTTTGTCGAATTTGACTTCTGAATGAATTCGAAGAGGGAAAGCGTGTATATAAAGAGAGCCATGAGAGGAAATTGTCTAGGTCATTGATAAGCTCACTGTATCCCGATGTCGGAATCAAAAGGGAAAAAATCACCTGGGAAAGCATGCCCGCTTGCAGAGTTGTTGTTGGATACAAAGTCACTTTGTCAATTGAAGAAAGTCTAAGATCATCTTCGGCGAACGAACTTTGGACACTGGCCACAGCTGTAGAGAGTGTACTATAATTATTCGAATTATCAGGAACATAAGGGATATCGTGGGACGATGAGAGCCTGCTGGTCAGCAATTGCAGAGAGGCATATTTCATAATCTCTTCTGCCCGTATATCGTGTCCAGCTCTTCTTAGGGTACGAGCTAAACCCACTGCTTTGATAGAATCCAGGCCGAGGGAAACAAATGGCACACTCTCGGTCAAAAGCGCCTCGTTGATACCTAGAAAATCTGAGAGAATTTGGCGCAATTCGTTGAGGAGTTGAAGATTGGTAACAGATTCGAGACGGTCTACGTCATTGCTTTGCATAGACTCGGAATTTTGGGGAGTCGAAAATGAGGTACTGGAGAGAAGAGACAGTATTTTGCCGGCGCAAACGTCCAATGTTACGGTTTCGAAGTCGTCAATAAGCCTTCGGATAACTGCTTGGTCTCGATAGCCATCCTTGCATGCCGCTTGGACCAGAACGGTATCTTGATAAGGATCGAGGACCACTTCCACAGAAAGGGCATACTTGATTGTTGGATCAATGTCACACGAAGAACAAGGATAACGAATAACTTACATCCGCTTCGGGCGGTTGACTCTCGAGTATGTCCCAAATCTCACTTTTATCGTCGGCCTTAACGGAAACAGAGAATAATAAGTCGAATATTGCTCGACCTGGTCGAATCCAATTTTGCACTTTGCCCAACGGAATGTGCTCCATATTGATCATGGCAGAGGCCCGAGCTTGTACGTTGTGGAGAACATTTCCCGGTTCATTGAAATTGACTCGAGTAGGCACGACTGACACCATGGGACATATTGCATATTCTACGTTTACGACAGGCAGCAGACGACCAGAACGGATAATCTGTTTCGACTTCAAATTAGAAACTGATCATACTTCACATAGAACACGAACCCCGAAAGAGATGTCATTGATATGGTATATTCTCGTAGCAGCGAGGACTGAAAATGCGGACGTTAGGATAGTTTGAAGAGTGACGTTCTGGAATGCAGATAGCTCTTTGAGATGGGTCAAGGTCGAATTAAATCGAGCAATGTGGCGAATTGTTAGCGAAGATGGAACTTGAGAGGTCACCGAGAAGTACGGCCAGACAAAGCCGTGGAAGTGATCCAACCAGAATTCTCGGGCTTTGTCGAGGTTCACGGAAGCGATACGATCCAAGATTTCGGGCGGACTAGCCAAGGATAACAGAGCGTTCGCGTGATATTCTCTCTCAACATCTTGGAACAGGAGCGGAAGAGATATTCCGTCATAAAGAGCATGATGAATTGATAACACAAGATAGAGCTGATTATCAGCCATGAAGGCGAATAAGCGGAAGCCTGGAGTTTCGGACAATGTTCCATTGATGTCTCGTGCAATCTCAGGAGCTCGAGTACTCAAAAACCACTTGACCAAATCTCCACCGTTTCCAATATCTGTTCTCTCTTCAAACCAAGGCAAGGAAAGACAATCAGGGCTGAGAACAACTTGGACTAGCTCGCTATCAAAAAAGAAGACAGTTCTTTATATGGGTCAGCACGTATTTTTAAGACGTGGAAACATCTTGAAAAATACCTCAAGATTGGATGTCTTGTCATCATCACTTGCCATGTTTCTCGAAGTTTAACAGCGGACGCGTTATTTTTGCACGAGACAATAACATGTTGCACATACAATGCGTCGTTATCAACAGATCGGGACAGTATGCCTTCTTGAACACTATACGGAGGCAGAATGGACTTTACCAAAGCCTGACCATAAGTTGAATGAACTCTGCTTAACCATTTGGATGAAAACCGAGCAGAATGGGAATCAACAACATGATCCACACACGACAAAGATTGTTTCTCTATCAGTGATGCGATACCGGCGAGAGTTGGCGTTGACATGATGTCTGAGGCGGAAACGTGACGACCAAATTCGTCTTGTAAATCTCTGGCAAACCTGATGACTGACATCGAGTCGAGACCACATGCAAAGAGATTAAGTTCCGGCAGAACCATTGAAAGAGGGACAGTGGCATGTCGAGCAAGGATCCTGGATACTGCCATCTCTAGCTGACTCGCTGGCCTCTTTTCCCTCTCGCCGTCACATGCATTAGCCATCAAATCTGTTAGTGAATTGATGTTGAGGGTATGAAAGATCTGTGCAAGAACTTTAGCATCCGTCTTCCCGTTCGAACTCAAGGGAAGCCAGCTGAGGGGTATGACATGGCTTGGTTGCATGTATCTTGGGAGTTCCACCTGGCAGATTTTATCGATACTTTTCAGCAAACCAGTGGGAGGATATATGACAGAAGGCCTTTGTTCTTTCCTCGTAGAAACAGGAATAGAGGAATCCCAAGTGACAAAGGACACTAATTGTTCTGTTCCAATGGCAGGATGCTTGCCTAGAATGGTATATGCGTCGAGAGATAAGCCTGAAGAAGGTATTGCCTGGCGAATGATGGACGATATGCCCTCGGATTCGATCCGAACGCCCCTCAGTTTGATTTGACTGTCAATACGTCCAATAATTTCGAAAGTACGGTCCGGCATCATGCCTAGACAAAACATATCAAGGAACATCGGTACAAAAACCAGGAAAAACTCACGAACTAAATCCCCGGTTCGATATGCCCAATCTCCTTTTTGTGGCCATTCTAGAAAGACTTTCTCTGTGAGGTCTGGACGTCCTATATATCCACGTCCTACAAGGGGTCCTTCGACAACAAGCTCTCCAATGCCACCACGAGGCAGAATATCAAGGTTCTCATTGACAACCTAGTGGTCTTTCAGTACCCGTCCAATTAATGGAAGGCATGCTGCTTACATATCCAGCGACATTGGAAAAAGAATGGCCGATATTTGCACGAGGGGTTCCAGGATCCATATACCGTGCACAACAACCTATGGTTGCTTCACTTGGCCCATAAAAATTGGCCAGACGTACTTTGGGATGATCCGCCCATTTATCCAAGATCTAAACAGGATGTTAATTGGTAAACACAATGAATCACTTGTACTCTCACAGCATCGCTCATTTTTTCGCCTCCACTGGCAATATACCGGAGCCTCATATCCCTTCCTTCACTTTCTTCGCTGACGGCGCCTAATGTCGCTTCTATCAGACTTGGAACAATTCCAAGATGCGTAATGCCCAGAAGTTTCACGTAGAGGGGGAGATTTTCAAGGAGCTGGGAACGCAGTGCGCTCACCAAAGGCATGCCCAAGGCAATGGGAACAAATGTTTCCCCCAAATGAACATCAAATGCTATGGCTGAGGAGGAAGTCCGATTCAAGGGCTGGAGGTAGTCAAAAGGAGAACCACGAACAAGCAACAGCCAAGTAACGACCTTGAGACAGGTCGTTCATGCGAACATCCGCCGCTGTGCTGCTGAGAGCTACAATGGCTTGGGACAGACCTTTATGGGTCAACAAACACCCTTTCGGATTTCCGGTAGTTCCTGAATGGTCAGTCAAGCAAATTAAGAACGAGTGGAACTCAAAAAATCGGTTACCAGAAGTATACAGGAGAAACGCCAATCCGTCAGGAGTTGCAAAGACCACTTCATCATAAGATTCTTCTTTTATAGCTGTCTGCACTGGAGTTTCCTCAAAAAATATTGTGCAAGGGCCAAAAATAGTCTTGAGAGAGGCATCTGTGAGTGTGAGCACAAATCGAGCCCCAGAATCTCTTGCTATGTAAGCCTTCCTTTCCGAAGGCAGATCAGGATCAATCTGTAGGATGTCTGTTGAGTGAGAATACGAGCTCTAGGAAGGCTGGAATCACGCACCGGTACGTAACATCCACCAGCTCTCATAATTCCAATCATAGCAACGTGAAAAAGGACATTCCGAGTCATGCAAACGGCAACCCGGTCCTCAGTCTCAAGCCCCATCTTTCGCAGCCATCGAGCCGTTTGATTGGCTATACGATGGAAAGAGAGGTAAGACAGAGACTCAAACTTGTGAAGCGGCATGTCAGGTGATAAGTCTGAATACCACTGTAGCGCGATTGAATTGGGGTGTGTGACAGAACGATTGGTAAGGTAATCGGTGGCAAAGGACATTGGGGTCAGATGGGGATACGCGGCTGCAAGGCCCTCTTCGCTTCTCGTCCTCTCGCATTGCGACATGAATTCCTGTGGCAACACAAGGTAGGATACAGAGGTTCCGGGATAGGTCTCAATATGAGTAACCGTCAAGGCCACCTGAGCAAGAAGCTGAGAGGATATGGAAGCATGCACGTGCTTCGTAGAGCATATGAGTGAGAGGTTGTTCTCGTGAGGATCATGAATAAAGGTGAGGGGATACTGGCAGGAAAGGTTCCCAGAAGAAAAACAAGAGAAGTGGACAGCCGCCATACAAGGCGACTGCTTTTCATTGATTCCTAAAGCACTTGTGATCACAGAAATGGGTGTCGGGGTATTAGACTGGATTTGATGCCCAATTGTGAGGAGAATGTCTTTCCACAGGTCCGAATCGGTCCAGGTAACCCGGACGAAGGTGAATAGGTCATCATTACTTGTGCATACAGCTAACAGAACGTCTGACGCGCCACAATATGCACCGAGGATACGCGAGATCGCGAGAAGGATCTGAGCAGCATGATCAGGCTGTCTAGAAAGACCGAGGGTTTGTTTTGTTGTATAAATGCAATCTTGCGTGTGGCGATTTGCAGAAAGATCAGGTAGTTCTAAGAGATTGTAGCCATGGAGGAGGCGTTGAGCATCCTCCAGGAAGGTTGGGAACGACATGCGAAAGTGAAGACAATTCTGTTCAAGTGATGATGCTGAACAGGAAAACAGAGGAAACCCGCCATGTGGAAGCCAAGAATTCCGGATAAATATGTTGAAGATAGGTGCCAGAGTCGACCTCACGCAGCCATTGGCACATCTGTTTTGTCGGAGAATTTTTTTCTACCCCTGCTGCTTGGCAGAGATTGTTAATCTTATCTGATATTGTCCGGCAAACTCTGTGATTGCGCCGAGTCTCCTTGGCGAGGCGCGGCAAGGGGCATCCGGAGGCCAGACAGCGGACGATCATATCAGATAAAATCGATCGTTAATCTGATTAGATCATGCTTGTCGTTCGCCCGAAAATTTCCATGCTTTTAGCTCGGCAACATAGATTTATTACACGCAATTTCAAAGCATTCACTCCCGTGGTTTTGGTTTCCATGATTTCCCGAGATCTTGTGCCTTGGATCACCGGTCCAGCCTCCCTTGTGGTTCTGTGATAAGATTCCTAGCGTTTGCTCAGTTCTTTCCCCCTCTTTGAATTTTCCCTCATGTCTTCGTCAAAAGTTGATGAAGCTACTCTCTATGACCTGGTTGGCTTAGGCTTCGGACCAGCGAACCTTGCTATTGCAGGCGCCATCATCGAAAGACGCAACTCTACGGTGATACGTTTTTCTCTTCCGTAAAGCAGGAATGCTGACAATTATGTTGTAGCCTTCGCTTTCGTTCCCGATCAAGAAAACGCTGTTCATTGAAAAACATCAGAGCTTCCGGTGGCATCCTGGCATGCTGCTCCCAGATGCTAGGATGCAGATTAGGTTAGCTCGAATACCAAAACTTGCATCTCCGATTTCACTAATTATCCATTCTTCTCGAAGTTTCATGAAAGACCTCGCCACGCTACGCAACCCACAGTCACCCATCACCTTCCTTTCTTATCTACACAGCCAAAATCGACTCGTCCCTTTCATTAACAGAGGATCGACCATTCCTAGTCGCAAGGAGTATGCTGACTATCTTGCATGGGCGGCACAATACGTACAGAAACATGGTATTGACATTCTATACGGTCACGAGATCATTGCTCTCAGCAGAGGACGGAGGAATTCTACCATAGACATCCGTTGCCGTAACCTCATTACTGGGAATGAGAGGGTTTTTCAAGCTCGTAAGTCGTTAATTACTGTCTTAACACTTTCTGTTGACATGTTCTCAGGTGACATTGTCATCTCTCCGGGTGGAAGTGCCCAAATTCCCGAATCACTGTCGCCCATTTCTCAACATCCATTCGTGATACACAGCTCGTCCTACGTTACATCTATTGACCTCGTTCTTGAGTCATTTCGTGCAGAATCGGATGATCCTCTCCGCATTGCTGTTATTGGATCAGGTCAATCCGCCGCGGAAGTCATATTAGATCTTCGCGACCGTTTGAGTATAATTCCAAGCAAACATAAACATGAGATAGACATGATCATCCGGAAAGGCTCGTTAAAACCCTCTGACGATTCACCATTCGTCAATGAAATCTTTGACCCCTCTTGTATGCGTCCCGATGTCATGTTTCAGACTTTGTTTGACCCCATGATTAGCAACGGATTTCTGGTTCAACCTGCCATCGGAACGAGATCGAGCATCTGCATTAAAAGAGTACAGAACAACGAATTATGGAGTAGTGAACCCTCGGACTCTCGAAATGGCAGGTGCCCATCAACAAATAACTTCGAAATACTCACTGATCCTTCTTCACTAGGTGCACGAGGTTATGTATAATCAAAAACTCGACAAGGACATAGCCAGACATCGAGGTTCAGTCAACTCTACGTATCCACGTATCAACATTCGAACCTATTCATCGATTTTGTCCGCCAGCATCTGCTCCTCTGTTCCTCTAGCAACGGACCAATCAAACACAAAATATATTGACAAGCATATCTTCTCAATTATAACTCAGAATTCGGTCTCTCGCGCTATTTCGGAATTAAGATACGACGCAGTCATCTGTGCCACGGGTTATCAACGTTCCTCCTGGGTTGAACTTTTAAAGCAGTCTGATATAGGAAAGACTATCGGGCTTCATAAAAACTCTCATTCTGTCCAGCTCGTCCCCTTTAGCGGTCGTAATTCTCGGCGGGCTGAAAATACGGAGCTCAGTCTTCCGGATTCTCCCATTCTCCCATCAAGAGGCGAAAATCACAGCGTGACACCATTATACATTTCGCGTAATTATCAGCTCCTCCCGTCCAAATTTGGCAGAGTCGATGGGACCATATCGCCATTTGAGCCTAGAATATATCTACAGGGCGTCGAAGAGACAACCCATGGAATGAGTGACACTTTGTTGAGCGTCGTTGGCATCAGAGCGGGTGAGGTAGTCGAAGACATTTGCAGTGGAAGGATAGAAAAGATTTGGCTGGCAGAGAGCAAGCTATGAACGGTAAGGCCTCGAGATGAAATTGAGGAAATAGTATAGTTTGTACCCAGCATTTGAAGGTGAAAGAAGAATCATCGATAACTTCTGTAATACATCTCCAGCGGTTTTGAATTAGCTCGGGAACCATTGAATCTATACAGGAGGTTGAAGGATACGAGAGACATAATATACGGAAATACTAATTATAGTTATTGATTACACGATCCTGAAGAAATAGAATTCTCACGGGTGAACCAAAATTGTTGGCCATATTATCTCCTGAAAGTTAGCGTCTATTTCCACTCATGCGCATTGAAAAGTGTTACTTTTGTTCCACTAACGTATATCCGGGTCACGGTATTAATCCTTTCTATGTCCTTATTCTTGTTGACCCATCGACCGCAGGCACCGCGTTCGTTAGGAATGACGCAAAGGTCTTTAGATTTTGTACCTCCAAGTAGGTCATTCATGTCATGCGTTCCCGACAGCGACCCTAATGTCTGCTGAAGATGTCATAAGAATTTCAAGTAGGTGCTACATTACTGCGTCCTTCTTTGATAGTGATTGATTGTGATTTCCAAGAATGAAACGAAATCCTCGCAAGGTGCGGTGGACCAAGGCTTTCAGAAAAGCGGCAGGCAAGGAAATGACTATTGTGGACTTTTTCTCTATGTTCGAAGTATTTGGACTGACTAGCCTTCAGGATTCGACTATTGAGTTTGAAAAACGGAGGAACGTCCCTGTTCGTTACGATCGCGACCTCATGCAAGCGACGATCAAGGCCATGAAGCGAGTAGGAGAGATCAAAAGTCGCAGAGAGCGCGCGTTTTTCAAGAATAGGTATGTAAGGCTGCTCAACCGTGTTCTTTACTTATTTGCCACAGGATGGCACTCAGTCGGGAAAAACAGAGGGCTCATCGCAAGAAATCGTTGCAAGCAATCAAGACATCCACAAAACTACACGAACCCACGGTTATCGATTCCACCATCTCTTCCAAAATTCAAGAAAAGATCAAGGTTTCCACAAAATCACGAAGTGCATTGGTATCGGGGGAAGGTCGTTCGATGGGTATGGATATTGACTAATTCATATAGACTTGTAACGTTTAATCACGTTATGGGTCTCACACGCTACCTGAACTCGAACACTGTCATATGTTACAGATTTGCGTTTATGATGTGTATGATACAAATGCGATGTGAAGATAGAAATTTAATCTTAACGATGTTTATATTTTGCTTCATTTTCGTGGCGGATGTCTGGATCCAGAGAATTGCGCAAGCCTAAAAGTGTTTTGCTGACCGCCTCACTCGCTCCAATCATAGGTTTGAGCACTGCAATAGGAACAGCACGAATAACGGAACGCACAGGGCCCTTTTGAAACAAGCATCTCAGCATCAAATAATTTGGAACTTGAGAAATATATCTGGAATACCTCACTTCCTGAACGTTCGTATACTTCCATCGGGACGGCGAGAATAGTTTGCGCTGCCGATTGGAAATTCCGTTGTAGGCTCTTGTACGCAGACTGCACACCTTCTTTGAGATCGACGGGCTGCTGAGCGTACTTGGATATTACGTCAGCCGGATCATCATTGTCCCCCTCGTTTTCCAACTGCGCAAAGTCATCTCCTGTACCAAGGGAGACCGTTTCAGTGGTAATAGGGTAGTTGAACTGACCACCAAGGACCCCTTCGGCTTGCTCGAGTATGACCTGAGTACCGGTGGCAAGGCGAGCACCTAATTTAATTGCCTCCATTGCAGTCGACTTGACGAATGCTGTGGCACCCTTCTGAACGCCACGCACAATCCGTCCATCCTTCTTATACTGCGCAATTGGAAGGAGAACCAGGTCAGCAACACCAGATCCTACGTTAACCGCTGAACGAATCGGCGCAACGCCGGAGATGACCTCGACTAGCTGTGTAGCTTTGACATCGGGTGTCCAAAGGTCATTCAGCAGTTGACCAAGAGTGGCCCATCCTGTGATCTTCGAGAAAAGGAGAATAAGATCAGATTGGACTAGATTCAATTTCAATACTAACCCCAGCGAGGGTGATATGCCGCAGTGTCATCTCGGCTCCATCGAAATGGAAAAAATTCATCAACTCGATCGTCCTGCCTTCTCGCAAGGCTCGGTAGTCAACTCGACGAGGTTTATAGTCAAGTTTCAAATCAATTGGAAATATTTCCGCCGATTCTGTAAAGCTAAATAGAGGAGCTTGTGTCAAATAGGTTTCCACTCACGGAAGTAAATTTCTTCGCCACCAGAATCTGGTGCTTGGGTCGTATGAGGATCCTTGAAGCTGAAAAAACTCTTTAAGAAATCAACGGCGTCTTGATCGACATATAATCGCAAAGGGAGGAGTTTCGCCTAAACAGTCTATTGATAAGGTCCTGCTTTCATAACTAGAATACGAACTCACGCGCAACCTCGCCTCTGTCGCAGAATGACCCGGAACAGGTCGGACTGTCAGGAGCTCGAATCGCACCATATTTGAATCTGTTTCGCGGACGTTGCCCCGCGAATCTGAGCGTAATTCTGTTAAAAACTTCTTCCAAGTGGAAGTTTTTATATGATCGAGGATTTCTGTGTCCCGAACCGTGACAAAGACCCTGGAGACTAGTGTGGCGTCGGGAGCATAATGATCCACTGACGCCTCAAGACCCAAGAAACAAAATTCCATGCTTGGACCACGAGAGCGCGTCAAACGCTTTCCATGAATACAAACAGATTTAGTTCGCGTCTTTCCAGGTGCAGGAGGCTTCAGTGATTGCCAAGAACTTTGACTTCCAGTTTCTACGTCCTCTTGGAGCTCTTCGTCAATGGCAGCAATGATCGCATCGGGCTCAAGACCTTCAACGTCACGGTCTAGTCCGACGTAGATTGAATTGAACAAAAGAGCACCTGTATCTTCCGCATTAGGGTCCTGAACCTGTCCACTTGCTACGAGTTGCCTGATTTTCGCTAAACGCCGCCGCATCTCTGCGACTTCTTTTTCGATTGTTTTTCTGGTCTTAAGCCAGTCGTATCCATCATACAAAAGTATTGAGATGTCGGTATTCTTGACACGGAGTTGAAGTGTGGTTTCTCCATAGCTATACCAAGACACTTGACAACCAGACAAGGAAAAGATAAACCTTGATCACATACTCGTCATCTGTGGTTTGAGGAGAGACCGTCCGGAAATAATTCTCCGTCACCTTTAACCCTTCGGCGCGGAGCATCTTGATTGTTTCGCCTCCCACCTTGGATACGACACCTACTCCACTTGATGTGCTATCTGGGTAGCCAGCATTTGGCCCTTCAGCGTCGAATTCATCCAAATCATCATCTCTAAGTTCACGTAATCCAGCTGCTGTTCCAAAAGACTCGTCCAGGTAGTCCATGTTTGTGGGGAGATCATCATATATCATATCGGGAGCTGGGCCTACTTCTGGGATTTTGTTGAAGGCAAAGTCATCTATGGAAGCTACTCGAAAAGGGTTAAAGATCATACAACACAGCAGACGCGGAAAATGTTCAAGCGCACCCATGAGTCCCGAACTTCCCGAATGTCCTTCCGAAACCAAAGTAGGACCTCGACGAGGTCCGTGGTGACTATGTACCAAAGATCAATATTTCTGATGAGGTCAATGAAGTTTTAATCACCTTTCCTCCGAGATGGACCGAAAGACAGATCCAACGTCATCTACGAGTGCAGACACAGCATTTAGCGAGTCCGCGGCGATGTGTAGTTTCATACGTGACCGATCGATTGATATCTGAAAGTGCGATGAATACATTTCCCTGAAAGTCCGTAGACTGGATTCACTTACAGTGGTAGTTGAACGTGTTATAGTATGTATGACAACCATAGAAACATCCTCAATCTCAGCGATTAGAGCAAATCCAGCGGCCTACAAAGGTCAAAGCCTTGAATTAAACGTATCGAGAAGACGGCTGACCTTCCATAGAGCAGTTCCACGGCGTGGAGATGTGCCATCGACAGCAACGTCATTAGAGATATCATCGACAACAAGCAAAGCTAGAGCGGGTATAGAAAGGCGGACCGAAGAATGTGGAGACTCTCCAACAACATCCGTCGCCAATTCTAGGTCATCAATGTGGACAACCACAGCACCTGAATGGTTAGGGGCGAACATTTGAATTGCTACATCCACGATCCTGAAAGATATACGGGTTCTTTCACTCGGAATCACAGATTCGAAGGTCTAAGGAATGTTTCAAATAAGAAAAGGCTATATAATGGCGGACTGACCCCAGGTGGCGACTGTGCGAACGAGCCAAGATCCTTGATCCACGCTAAATCGGGTAAAGGTGAGAACGTAAGGCCCGATAGAGTCAGCTTGAGGCGGGATTCTTTGGCAGCAGTTCCAGGAATGATCAAAGACGTAAAACAAATCTTGACCATGGTATTTGTAGCTGACGTCTGATAAAATGATTCTAGAACGAGATTGACCAATTAGGAATATCAGCATACCAGACCTCGAGGGGATGTGCGTGAAAGATATGTTCGAGTCAGTGTGGACGTTAGCAGGTCCCTGATCGTCAAATCCATCATCTCAAGCGTGAGAGTCATTTCATCCTGGTGGGTCATTCTAGTTGTATTACAGCGGGTAAAAGTTGACAAACCTTTCCCTTGAGTTTAGGTTCCACAAGAAGATCAATATCCGAAGCAAAGACGATAAGTGGTCGAGTATTCTTTGTTTGAAAGCGAGGAACCAGAAGCCGGATGAAAGCTACCCAAAAACTATAAGATGACCACTTCATGTGAACGAGTTACCTACCTTCCGATACATTCAATTTTATCACAATCTCCGGCTGAGAGGTTTCTGAACGTGAACTCCACGCACTTACATTCTCGCTTCGCGACTTAATGAAGTAATGGCTACCTATCAAACTTTGATCACGGTATTCAATTTTAGTAAGTCGATCTTCGGACAGGAAACTGTCGATCAACTGCGCCACATCATCAGCCCAATACTGCAGTCCATCTAATGACGATTGAGTGATATCTGCGGCAATGGAAGGTATGTCGATGCTTATAGTGACGAGTTTCGAGTATTCAGTGGCGAAAGAAGATGATTGTGAAACGGAAATTTGTGGGAGGAGGGGGGATGATCCGATCTCAAGCGCATCGTCAGAACCGGACGCAAGAGATCCTACCGATATGAATGTTTTGGCAGTTGATTCAGAGACAGGGCGATATGCGACAACGACTCGCTCGAGGCTAGCTCCTAGAAATGCCTGGCTGAAACTCGGAAATTTCTCGTCTGCCTGTGCAGGATCATCAACAAACCTGGTGCTGGCACCTTTCTTCACTAGCTCAGGCGATGAACTAAGTCTAACATTATGCAAATCAACCAACAAGGCTCCTGAACGCGGAGAACAATTAGGAGGAGATGGGCATCGTATCTGAATCCGTATGAAGCTGAATATGACTGAAGTCTTCATGTATGACTTAGATGTTTTATCATCCTGAAGTCATTAAGTCGTTTTAAGAAAGCAACTGTAGTATAGCTTACCTGTCTGAACCTTTGCTTTGTTGACCTTGACGTAGCCCTCTTTTTGATATCGCAGTCGAAATCAGGATCCAAATCTTTGAGAACTAACTTCTCCAATCTAATTCTTTCCCTCTCCCTCTGCTGGATATCCCAAGGATAACTTGAAGCTGGAGGCGTAGTTGCCCCGTCACCCTCATTGTCACTGGAATCATCGCTCTTCGGCACTTTATTCGACGGCCGATCAACTGTACTGGAAGAAGTAACAAGAAATGTTGAGATTTCATCTTTCTGAAGGATTATTCCAAGATCCCAAAAGATATGAAGAGGCACAAGTTTGACTTGAATTTCATTCGACAAATCTTGCGGATCTTTTCCAGATGACGCGATTCTGTACTTTGCGGTGAGTATGAGTGCAGAGGGCGAGGTTACAGGAACATCCATTCGGTGCACGATGTTTCGTGTCTGAGTAGATTGGGTACGCCAAGACGACGGCTTCCAGCTTCTCGTAGATTGGTTATCATCCGTCCAATCAACGAGCTCGAAGGCAGGAAGATTGGGATCGACACTGTTTTCTACAGGGCGTTGATGACACAACTCATATTGTCCCGTAAGACCGGGGTCTGTGATCAAAAGTGGCGAGACAATTAAATCACGCGAGGGTACAATATTAGGTGATCCGTGGATGTAAAAAAGGGAAATATCTCCAAGTGTACATGTTCCTGTTATTCCTTTGGCTTCGGGCAATCTTGGCTTCGTATCTTTTGATGGAGACTCGGCTGGACCAGGTATGGAAGACAACGAGGCTGAGACTGCTTCTATGTATAGGCGGACATAGCTGTATGGTAAAACAGGAGGTACTAAAGGCCATTTGAAGAAATCAGTCAACGAAGGCGCATCGGCGGTCTTTATATTTGATGAGGGAAGAGGCAGCAAAACTACAAGTCCGCGAAGGTCGGAGACAAATTTAAAGTCGATGAAGGACTTGTGGGGTTGGGGGTCTGAACTGTTTGTTTCAGAATGAGATGGAAAATCGCGAACCAGGTCGAGCAGACCGCGTATTTGCCATGCTTGAAGTGCACAGGCAGCTACCCCATGTGTTATCGTAATTTCTAGTCTTTCCTCTCGGATAGAGCGCTCTTGCCTTGGAACCGACGGTCTTTCTGCAGATGTCACGGGTGGAATGGTGTTAATATGGAAAAGCAGTGGGACTGAGCCAAAAGACACCAGCATCTCCTCCATGTTATGGTCAAACAAATGGTCATGTTGGGGCAGGAATATGTCAGGTGAGTCTACCGGCAGGGCAACGGGGGAAGGTGTCCTGCTCCAACCTTGTTCCGCCAGCAAATCAACGCCTTGCTCTGTGTGAGTAGCGGCACTGGAAATGGCGCTTTGATACATGCTGCTGGCGGCTGAAGCAGTGGATGAAGGTCTAGGCGGCAAAGAGGCTAAAGATTGTGACATAGCAAATTGGGCTTCTTCGTCCATGGATGATAAGGAGGAAGATGGAGAAACTGGTTGGGAGCTATCACGCATACTACACGGGAGGATGCTTGATGAGGCCGAGTGTCCTGTCGGCGTGTATAATCCAGGATGAATTTCCGAGCGAAAGTTACGTGTAGAGATGGTCAATCCTGAGACCGATATTGTACGTTGCTGGCCACAAACGTAAACTGTATCAGGAGGAAGTCTCGGGGCGTCGACGCTACTGTCAGTACGATATCGAACATCAGAAATAGAGGCAGTGATACTCATATTTTGGGGGTGTACAAGGGTAACTTTCGTATTGGTCGCGTCGAATTCAAATCTTGCAAGTAGACGTTCGATAAGTGTTGCAAAGATGGAAATTCCAGAAGGGTCCGAGTCTGAATACGTGGATTCATCTGCGCTAGACAGAAATGGATCGGCGGTAATTCCACCTGGGACGCTGGTGACATCCTCAGACCGCGTCCAAGAAATTGGGTCACGGAGTAAGGATGTCAATAGCACAACTTCCTCTTGGGGAGCTAGTTCATCGTGAACGAAGGACTCAGCTAAGGAAGCAACAGAGTCCGCGAGATATGCCGATCCGTTAGCGCTAAGAGAGGAAGGAGGGCGAACGACAAAAGTGAGGTGGAGAGAATCGATTGAAAACCCAAGAGTCGACGACAAGGGGTTGGGCCAAGGTATTCGGGCAATCAGGGACGAGATCGATCCAAATTGTAAAGACACAGGAAGGTCCGATATTAAGGCATTAATTGCCTTAAGGACTGGTTAAATTCAATCAATCAACTTCAAACGATTTACACGCACTTGATCGTCCAGTTGGAGGTCATTTATCTGGACAAACCCTGAGCCTATCTTCGAGTCTATCTGATGAAAGTCAAGCTGTCCAGGTTTCAAAAACTGCCCCAGCGATCTCTTCAGCACAAATGAGATAAATCGGCCTTGGAGACTTGAGGGGAGTGAGATATTGAGATTGGGCAAACCGGGAAACCATGAGGAGAACCATGTAAACATTGAACAGGAATGCGGAAGACCCAAAAATCAAAGATCTTCTCTGATTAAATGGAGGCTGACGAGTATACCCCACAAAGCCTCATCTGGGTTGGCTCACTGGGGTCACGTTTTTGATTGAAATCGAGATGTCACGCCACCCAATTAGGCAGTGCACGGTCACACTTTGTTGCTGAGGGCGCACTCACGTGATGAGGAGTTAAGCGGCGCTGGGGCTTCCGGCCCTTAATTCAGAGCTGCCGAGTGAGACGTGGAGGGTAAGACGAGAATTGTAAACGAGATAGGTAGGAACTAAACAATAAGAACTTAGTGAAATGTCATACCTGTGCTTGCGGGAAGAAATGATATTTCTCGACTCCTGAGGAAGTTCTCGGGCATCGGAACCCAATCCCGAGAGAGAGAGGGGGCCGAAAACTCAAGCAAACAACGAGGGACTACGTAAGAAGGGAATCAAGTGTAGAAAGTGTAGAATGAAATAAGATGGAATAGGGACGGAGGGTGGGGATCTCAAACGCGACGCGTGACATAAGAGCCTAGTGAGCGAGCGCTGCGAGCGCGAAGTGAGACGACGCTAATCTAAATGAGAAAGGTACTTGCCTGCGAGCGCGAAGTGAGACGACGAAGTGTCCTTGTTGCAGCTCGTAGAATCATATGCAAATTAAACAATGGGTAAGGCGACAAAGCATGGTGGCCACTGTATGGCCCTGGGGTGTAGATGTGATATGGTAAAATGGTCGGGCGGGATAAGATCTTCGCCTGAAGTTAACCCCAGCCGATTGAATCTTATCAGCTTTAATCATTTCACTCACGTGAGTTTGGTGCCATTTTGTCGTTGAAAACAGATATCTATTTACCCCGGAAGAGTAGATCAAAGCTGTTACATGTACATGGAAGGATTTTAAATACCCAAGTCTCCTGTAAGTAACCTCTTAATATATTTTCGAAGCATAAAGGGTGTTGTTACTCATGCCAATTTCACAATTGTTCACTTTTTGCATTTTGACATGAACATATTTAAACGAAATAAGCACGGAAGACACTTGCTATCTAGACTATGCATATTCTGATTTTTTTGAGAGGCAATGGGGTAATGGAAAACACTGTAAATGACCGATTTCACATCATGACACATGACAGTATCTCTACTCGGCATATTATAAGATCCTTGAAGGCAAAATACACACCCCACTCTGAATACATATACCCAAATCAGGGATTTAGTGATATATACTCCCAGGATCCAATAGCTACTCATTGCTTTAGGAGGAGCTGCTAGTCACAAACTGAAGGAAGTGTAATGCCATAATGATCATCATCAATGGAAGAAAAGATAAGACCTTCTTGGAACAACCTCTCAAGAGATTCCCTGATTTAGGAGGTAAGCTATTATGCTCATCAATACAAGCAATCTAAAAGACAAACATGAATTCCTTCTCTGTAAAGGGATTGGCACAACTAGACGATACTGCCCTGATTATATCTGGCAGATAGACACCCTTCCAAGGATCCTGATTTCCAACATTCGTTTTTTTGCAGATACCAGACAAGATTTCACGGTCAAGAGATGGTAAATGGGAATACAGCTTATGTGTGTCAGGATATTGCAATGGCACACAAGGAGAGGATTGTGGAGATGACATTAACAAGCCATCTTCAAGTTCGCAGAATCTTCCTTGGCCTTGTAGACACTTTGGAAAGTCATCCAAGCTAAATTTTTTCTTGCCTTGCAGAATACAAGCATTGTTGGATCTCCGGGATTCCCATAAGTTCAAGGTTTGAGTTGAGGTTAATTGGGAGGGAGGCGTAGAATCATGAAACCCTGCAATACCTCTGTGTGTGCTTTCTTCACCCTCGAAACTTGGAATAACCCTGTGACACTTCTGTGGTGGGTATTATAAGATTTAAGAAGCCTCGCGCTATACTAGCCTGCTCACTGGGTGACCTTTTTCATAAGCAACCGTGTCATGGATGGCTTGCAGTATGTGATGATATAGTTCGTAAGGACTCAAGGTGAATTCAATCTTGGCAGCTGTGACACGATTCGAACTGCCCGTATTGTCTACTTCGCCGATGACTCGAGCATACGGCAAGGTTCTTGTTCCGTTGAATGCCATGGTAGGTGACGGTAATATGAACTCACCCAAGTTGAAGCCGGGTCATGTCCAAAGACATGGAATCGTTGTTCCATATTTTGACAACAATCTTTCCTGTTCCGTCATCGAGATCGAAATCAACGTATTTAGTGCTGTTTTCGCGAAAACAAAGGTTTCCAAGAAGGATGATCTGAGAATCATGGCACGGATAGCATGAGATCATAGGTAAAAATTACCTGTTTCAATTCGTTTCCCTCGATACGAAAGGGAGCTGTGGAATGTAGGCGATCTGCCTTTAGGATTTGACATACGGTAGTATGGCGAATAACAGAGCTGGAGTCGTATCGAAGCGGGCTTGTGCAGATGATCTCAAAAGCTGTGTGACAACTACAGAGACAGATAGAAGCGGCTATCCCTACCTGATTTCCGTGTGTCATACCACTACAGTTCGGCGTTGGGGACGTGGCCAAGGTTGATCACAGGGTTGACCGATTATCGGGCCTTACTTTATTTGTGTGACATCGTAAATGCGACGCGCCTGTAACGCGTCCGTGACACACATAAACCCCTCGAAAACCTTGTCAACAGGTACGCTAATGAGTCACTGTGCGTCGCCCAACATCACTTTCATCGCTTGACTCTAATAATAAGCCAAGTCAACGACTACGCAAGTGGTGGAGGTTTTCTTCAGGGAGGCTCTCCATATTCCTCGGCCGGCAGTCCTGGTGCAGGACGCGTAGGCCTATTTTCTCTACTCGATGCGTTGGTTCATAACTCTCAATTTTTAGAACAGGGAAGCTTCACATTCCCTGCGCCCCTTGACCATCGCGCAACTCCTTAAGGCGTCACAGGTTCATTCAGATGCGGAGTGGAATGTCGACGATGTCGAAATCGGCCACGTGTGTCTCGTCTTTTCAGGGACTTCATAGATGCTCATTGCTTTTGTTTTCAGATCACAGTGGTCGGCCAAGTTATTACGATTCAAGCTCAAACAACAAACTTCTTGTACTGGTTAGATGACGGTGGTGGCCGGATCGAGGCACGTCACTGGGTCGATTCGACTAGTGAAGAAGACTCTGGAAAGTGGGGAGGGATAGAGTGAGCTTTTCCCTCTCAGTGACCTATCTTTACTGACCAAACTTAAGGGAGAACATGTATGTCCGTGTTACAGGAACCCTCAAAACGTTTGGAAACAAACGGTACATCAATGCTACCCATATTCGGGTCACTAGAGATCCTCATGAGGTCTACTTCCACATCTTGGAAGCAATATCTGTGACTATCATGGCAGATCGAGGATTCGTAGGCTTTTCTCTTTTCCTAGACCCTGTTGCGCCTCTTTTAACTATACTTTTCCAAGTCTTCTGTGCCTCTAACTGGGAATTCGGCTTCTAAAGGCGCTGTTTCTGCATATACAGGACAGGTTTCCAAAGTATCCGACCAATATTCCCATCTTCCTCCACTACAACAAAAGATCGTGCGTTTCATTGCATCGCAACCTCAGAGTGAAGAAGGTGTACATGTTTCCGCTATTGCTCGAGCTGTAGGGTCCGATGGAGACGCGCAAAAAATTAGGTCTTAGTCTTCCTCAACTTTAGTGATTGAATATGACTGACGCAATGTCTAGCGATGCACTCGATCACCTTATGGATGACGGTCACGTCTTCAGCACCATTGATGACTCTCACTTTAACTTGTCCATCTAATACATAGTCTACTAGTCCTTTGCCAGTCTTGACACTTACTTTGCATTGTTACTCTTGTTAAACAGGTAATCTGCTCTTAAGGACATGGATGTCAATTGAAGACTGAACTCATCGTTGCTTGAATGTCAGTGTGTATATACGCAATAAAACAAAGTATGATATATGAGTGGGGTGTTGAAGGATTTATGCTAAAGTAAGGATTCACAAGTCCTAATTGGCATATATGGAACATAATCGTCCAATGCCTTTGCCCACGCCTTCGATTACCTTTTTGCGGGAATCGATAACCTTTTTGGCGACATTCGACGTAAAGTCGGCATCAACCTGAGGTTACGTTCAGTGTGCTGTTCCTTGTAGCTCGCGGCCTGCACTCACCCCTCGAGCAGTCACGATCATACATGCATCAACAAAGGCATTTCGATTTTCATGTGTTGCTACGATCTCACTTTGCTTGACCAACTCTGATGATATGTCTCGCAAAACCTCGGTGGCAGCACACCGTACCGATTTAAAACTTGCAATGAGCTAAAGAACCATTCAGTTTCAAGGATCCAAACAGTGACTCGGTAACAACATACAGCGCCGAATTTGTTTGCCTTCACGACCGCAGTGGACTTGAAGCGTAGGGTCTCGACAACGAAGAGAAGAAGGGCCTTGAAGCCTCGGTCAATACTTCAGGTCTGAAGACTCGGATGCCTTTCACCTCTTGGACAAGGGTTGCAACATGAAGGCTCTCAACTAGTGAGCTATTCCTTCGTGTCTCGCCAAAGCGTACTTTGAGAGCTGGATAACGGAGAGTCAAGTCAATTCAGGACTACTGAAAGATTTCCGCGAAATTCACTTTCAAAGAACCGAGCCACCTGCTCAGGAGGCTCAGTAACGGCTGGAGGTTCTTCGTCTTTCTTCGTAGGAGAAGATGACCTATTTAAAGCCGCAAGATCGACGCCTTTGAGGGGATAACCAGTCTTGAGCTCTGTCTGTTTAGCCGCTTCGGCAAGAACTACATTGGGTGGGGGGCGGGTATAGTCATGGTATGGTTCGAGCCACTCAGCCAGCGCGCGCGCAAATTGGACAAAGAGCAATTCATCTCGGGTCAGCTGTTGCAAAAACTAGACTTCAGAGCAAGCAACAAGAGTTTCAAAAAAGGCACCTCAGCAATCTCTTCTTCAGTCAATGCTTCGGCAAGACGTTGCCTAAGAGGGGGACGACTTTCAGCGCCAAAGCTTTGTTTGGGCCGATCCCCAATCAAGAGTTTCTCTTCCACTGAATCATCAAGATCGCTACCTTGTTGGAAAGCCCGAATATACACCTTCAAAAATGCCTTAAGCCATCCATGCTAGGAACCGTACATCAGCAGCGGTAAAAAAAGTAAAGCTAATGAACCTCACCGATTCATTTTTTCCCAGAAGATTGGTCTGTGAAAAGATGTCACAAGAAATCTTTGGCTGGTAAGCTGACATGATGTCGAAATCTCGATTGTCGTAATGTGCTGTAGGGTGTAGGATAACCAGGATTATGAATCGGAGCAATGAAAGGTACATACTACGGTCAAAAATGAACTTTAGTTCAATGAGTTCCATATCAATGACATCCGAAGTGATCTGCTCATGGGATAGACGCATTCGAAGATGTTCCATCTTCACGATGTCACGTTGTAGAGAATTATCAAGTCTCTCTTCAAAGATTATGAATTCGGGTATCTAAGGGAATCAGATATTTGAGAGTGAAAGACAGTCGCATATCATTACCTGAGAGTATCTTTCTCCCTGGAAGGCTCGGACGACAAAATCAGCCGTCTGTTGACGTTGATTAGTACTAGTCAGAGCTCGAGATGGGACAGCTACCTCTTGCGAATTACTGATATATATCTGGGTCGATTCCAAACATTCTGTCGCCAGTGTCAAGTCACCAGTTGAAGCCAACGAGAAAGTAGAAGCTCGAGACAAAATGAAATGAGAAAGGGTGTCGTTTTGAACCTGCTTGACGCCCATAGCGCGATAATGATCCAACGCAAGTGAGGGCGCACCTGCCGAGGCAAGGAACATGAGTTGATATGGGCAAGATACTAGCATTACCACTCATACCGAGCAATCGATATAGGCGGATGAGTGCCAAACGCGCTTGGAATGATTGCTTGCTTTTTGTCAAAGCAAACTCGAGAAGTGTCACCGCATTGAGGAGATATTCTTCATTGGAGGTCAACTTCCAGAGTGTGACAAGGGTATTAGTGGCTAATAGGGCAAGATCGTCCGCATATTGAAGTTCAGTAGGGAGCAGGTTCGACCCGAGTTTGAGACCCTCTAAGTATTGTTCTATATAGAGAGTCGCGCGGGATGTTTCCGCTTCAATGCTCAACTCGGATTGAGTAAGATTATACCGCAACAGCTTGTGAGAATTAATTAGACGTTGTAACTCCTCAGGAGTATTCTATGATCAACTGTTTATCATCCAAAAACACACAACAGCACAAAAAGCTTACAAAAGACCGCGGTACAGCCTGCAAAAAAGATGTCCATTTGCTCAACTCATTCTCTTCCAGTGCAAGGTAGGGCTTTAGATCCTCAAAACAACAAGCCTTGTGTCCAACTCGAGTGAAATAATTTTGCATCAGGATTACCAGCCGGTTTGAATCTTCATACCCGATAAGAATGCTGCTATACAGAAGAAAAGAGGGACAAGCTATACCGTTAAAAATTCCATGATTATGTGCACGCTTTTCAAGTTCCAATAGGGCAAGCGCCGCAGATCGATCTTTTGCTCCATCCCCTTCTGCTATACGGTCCAAGAATTCTTGCGTTTCCTTGACGTGTTTTGAACATTCTACACGAGAAGTAGATGATTCATCAGAAGACGAGAGATATGAGAAGGTTGCATCCAAGACCGAAAGGAACTCCAGCCAATTGCGGTTGCTTTGTCAAGTTTCATTATCTTGCATTCAAATCGACAGTAAAGCAAAAGACTTACTGCTTTTCCGAGATGCGTTGAGTGGCAAGTTTTCCTTCATCAAGTATCATACCCCGCTTCCGCCAGATATTCCGCCTGATCTCGTTACACGACAGGCTTGTTGAGCAGATTGCTCTGCCAATATCGCTATCAAGAAGTTTGTGGGCATCATCATACAGCCCAAGCTCTTGCAATATGGAAAGATGAAGGTGGAAGCGATCATTACTTTGATACGACGGTGTTGGAGAGGACATCACAATCCTGTGAGCTAGCTTGTACAGTATCGTTTTCATGGCCGGAGGAGTAGCAGGGTCATTTGCCTAATAATAGAGTTTCAAACCTGCTCGTGCGACAAAAACACTGACGCACTTGAAGGACCGCACTCATTACGCTCCAGTACAGATATCGGTCCTCTTGAAATTGCTTGTGCATCCTAGTAGCAATCTCGAATCACAAACGAGGTCAGGATTATGAGCCAAGGCGGTGGAAGCGGGGGGGCTGTATTCATAGAAAAGAACCTACCTGTTGCGCGGATTTCCAATGACTTGCACGAACGTTTGCGAAAAACGTTTGCGCGCCGAGTTCCTCATTTGTTGGCTGTTGCTTGTAGGCTTCCTCAAACATAAGGACCATATCATTGTCTAGATGGTATTCAGAAAACCGAAACGATAGATAATCGCAGTGGTTGCGCACGTCGGCCTAACCCTCTTAAAACGTGTATCATAGCGGATAAAACAGCATCATCCGTTGGCTTTGACTCGAGCACTTCGTCACAAAGAATCAAAGATTCTTCAACCTTTTGGGACCTGACGAGGGCGAGAGCTTTCAAAGCCTACGCTGGATTAAGAACATGACGCGTATAATGTGTGGTTATGGCCACCTTGACGAGGACATTTTGGGGGTTTTTCTTCAGCAGCTTTGTGCAAGAGACTATTGCTGATTTGTTTGAACCTGTGTCAAGGGCGTCTAAACCAAGGAGTCAGGAGATGGACGCTATGAGGTGAGACGTGTTGACAGACCATAGATGGGACGAACTTGACGGTCCAGAGCAGTTGACATGGTAAGATAGTCTGGAAGTGTCGGATAGAGTCCAAGAGAGACCCAGAATTGTCGCAACAAACTTGTCAAGATGTTTTTTTCGTCGAAACTTTTTGGTTTGGTGAGTCCGATCCGATGTCCGGTTTCCGAAGCGCCCCGCAATTTCAACCACCCATGGCTCCTCCTGTGCTCTTGTCTCGGTGCGTCTCAGTAATCCTCACCATGTCCTTACTTACACGCAATCAGTTCGCTCGATCCGTTGCTTGGCATTTTCACGGGCCTCTTTGCCTATTATCTTCATGAGACCCATCCAAGGACTGCCTTATCCCCAGAAGAACGATTGTCTGCCCTGCTGCGATGGAAATGGGCGCAGCATTCTGAAAGTAGGAAGGCGCACCATCGCTTAATGGGGAATACCGCGTAACATACAATGTACTTTCAGACAATACTTCTAAATATCGATGGTCTAAGCTACTTTCAGAAACTTTTGCATTGTCGCGTTTGAAGTCGAATGTATAAACTCCGAGTACGCGAGAAAATTTTCATTTCATTTGAGCAGCTCACGAAGAGCTGACATGACGCCTTGAAATAACTCTTTCTCTTGTTCAGTCAGTCCTTCATTGTTGGGTCCATCAGACTTCTTGAGTGCGAGACCGACCACCACGTTACGTCTGGAAGTCTCCGGTGTGCTCAGAGTGGCTTGCGTCCATACGATAGTGGCGATTTGACCGGTGTAAAGAGAGTACAATGTGTGCATATGATCTGATGGACTGCTCCCCAACAGAGGGATCAATTGAATTGCGGGTGATGGGGGAGGTAAAGATTGTTGGTTTGGACATTGTGGATTTGCAGGGCTAGGTAATAACGGTGCAGTGTCCGGTATCGACGCTTGGATCTTTGGATAGGTTATGTTAGATAGTGTTACCACGTTAGAAACGTCATCAATACCAGACTCCCGACTCTGCCTGATTGTGTGACGAGTACTAACACACAATCTGCAAAGGACTGCACCAGGATTTCAGTAGGATGACCGCCTAATTTCTGGGAAAGCTGACGCATTGTCGACAAGGATGATCAAAGTATTGCACAGCCACCGACTCGATTCGCTCTGTCATCCATGGTACACGATGGAAAAGCCATTCCGCACAAAGGCAAGGCCAGAGAGAGCAAAAGCTGGCAAACTGGTTGGTGGGACCTTCAGCCCCTCTCCGAACGGGTTTATAGGTTCGTAGCAAGTCTATCTACCATGTTGATTCCTTTATTCTGTGATACTCACTTTATTTGCCGATCACGCAGGCCTTTGGAGTGGTCCCAGTCCTCCATAATATTCTGCGCACACCCTGTGCAGCCCCTCATTACTGCGAGGCATTTTTCATCTTCAAAACAATTCGTTATCTCGCCTCCGGCACATGTTGTCTCTGTGCCGACCTCATACTGCCCTCCCAGCCTGATATCTGTGGCTCCTAGCGATGACTGGTTATTTGCATACTTTCCAGGTCGCAATGTCGAAGGAATAGGCGTCATATGGACTCGCGGCCCACAGATTGATAACTGGACTATTAAAGAGTCATGGCCTATTGCCCATGGTACCGCTCCTGTGGCTGTAAGTTGGCTTGGACAGGCCCGCGAGGTGATCATAGATTTTTGCTTGCGCATTCCGTTCTAATTCTCTCTAGTGGGTATCTGGAACCACCCCAGGCTCAGCAACGCGTCTGCCTCCGCGTGGACCACGTCCTCCAATGTCTGATCCAACGCTTCTGCTCGTGAACCAGAATCAAAACATCACTGTCTGCTACTTTCGCCAATACGTACAGTCAATGAGATTCCTCACTTGTTCCACTGCTCAGCCCACGGTTACTGGCGAAGGCCAAATGCATTCCGCAGATTCCACCTCGACAGGCATCAAACAATGCTTCAAGGCGGCAATCGGCCTGGGCTACAATGGTGTGGACTTTATGTGTCTATACGGTACCATCGACTAATACACATGTGCAGAAGCCTCCATACTGATCGCAATGAGATCTCACTACGTCCCACCGCCAGCAAACAATTTCCCCCACTACAGTACAATTGACGCCGGCCTTTCAGAGGGTATAAAACCGCTATTGCCTCTAGGGATGCGTTCAATGGAATGGGAGAATCGGGGCGAAGAAACAATCATCAATCTCTTCGAGGTACAGTTCCTATATAATGGAGAACGGTTCGGTGCGTTTTAGTTCCCTTGTAGTTATTATCAGCGTTCATTTCGAGTAGGTTTGAGCGCTGAACCTTTACAACCGGTGCTTGGATGTGGTAAGACCCTTGTTGGGCTTGACTTCATATGTTTGCCGCCTTCGCTCGATAGTTCAGACTCTCCTCCCTCGCAGCGTAAGACAAAGGAAAGACCGTCATTTTATCTGGTATCTTCCTACCTTGACTTTGAGAACTGTATATTGCTCTCTGTTAACATAATAGTTTGTGCTCTGACTTCCCTCCAGATGATTCAACTCCGAAGTCAGAGTTGATATCACATTCTATCACTAGATTGTCAACTCCTGGTCCACTTGCCCTCGGGCGTGCTTGGGTATGCCTAGATACGATCTTCATTTGCGGTTATTTAATAAATTTGCCACAGAAAATCCAGAAGACTGCTTCCCGCTCTTTCACGCGGAGTATCGTGGCCTATGTCTTGCCGCCACCTATACGACCTCAATTTGGACAACAAGACAATGTTCTAGCTGGCATTTTGGATATCTCTGGAACGGTACCTCCTGCTTCTACAAATATCCGAAGTGCACCAGCAGGAAGCACAAGGGTGCTGAATCTGTCAGTCCGACCGTTACACAAAACTTCTACCTTGGCTGATAGGAAGTAGTGATGATTTGACTGACTATGAGGATTATGAACCTTCGCCTATTTTTTGTGATGTAATGAGGTTGGGACAAGATAGTAAGACTTCTGCAGCTCTGCATGCGTCCTTTCTTATTCTATTGCAGTCCCTCTCAATGCTGTCTTGTCGCCCAACGGAGTTGCCTTGGCCACGATCTCTTCATCGCTGTGGCCCTTGCGAATTTCAGTCCAATCTGTCCCTCAGATGAAAGCCTCTTTAGATGTTTCAGGTATCTACTAGTGTCGTGTAGTTAACTCATTTGTCGTTACTCACGACATTTCAAGAACATCGTCTCATTCCTCTTGCTCCTTCCCTTGCAGACAGCGTCGTGTCAGGCCGGGCTCCAACTGACATCAGCCACTTACTCTCTCTTTCAACACCCTTTGACGACATTGTTGAAACTATATATCAGGCTGATAGAATTCTAGATGATCACTCATCAGATTTTTCACACAGTTCGACTCTAGGGATACTAGGGACAGTGATAGCAATTTATAGACAACGGGCGATGACTGACAAGGACTCCAGTGAAGATTTGACTGCACGCTGGAAAGTTGCGCATGAACTTTGTTACCTCGTTGCGTGTAATCAAGCTTTTGAAGATTGCAAAGATGGGGATATATACGATCTAGGTATAGGTATCTTGACTAAACTGGAAGTTGATGAGTTGATCTGGTTCCTCGTAGATGCCGTGTGGCAATTGAACGGCCTGTCGACTTGGATTGTATCTTTAACAGAAAAACTGCTCAAGCAGTGCGTCATCTCGTCTAACTTGGGTTTGAACGACAGCGAGATGGGAAGCGGCGGAGACGTATCTATGTCGAGCCCTTGTATGTCTCATCACTTCTAACTCCTTGCAGTCTTATGATACTATTTATTGCTAGATGGTCCCGTCCTATTGCATATTTGTCATCCATACTTCCTCGACACCTTTGTGATGGCCTTGTCCCATGTACAGAGGTTCTGCACATATGTCAAGTCTCTCACTCCGCGAGGGAAGACCGCCCAAATTGCACATGATGTTGCCGCGGACTTGATCAGCAATTCTGCCATAGATGTCCCAGCTCTGCTTGCCACTCTGGAACAAATTCGTCAAGAAGTCCGATCATTTGAACGTAAGAGTCCGATCTCTTTTATGTTGTGTGGGTCCTGATTTCATCACTCAGGCGAAGCTTGTCGACGTGCATTGGTGTCTTGCAGACCAACATCTGATATGCATCATCTTCTCCCAAGAATAATTCGCAGCGTGACTCAACCCTCTATTCTGACCAAATCCATGCTCTTTGTCAAGCCACACGACCTCGTTGATGGGTTGGGCAACTCGTCTCCTGTCCCTAAGGACACAGATAAGGATGTCATTTCCAAAAACCTACTTGTTGGTGTCGTTGCGAGTATGAAGTGCTCCCAATGTGGTGGGGAAACTGTCTTACCCGATGACCTTAGTCTTGAGAGTAGTATCCCTTTACCTTGGCGTGCTTGGGGAAAAAAATGGGCGGTTCGGTGCGTTTGTGGTGGGCGATGGAAGAACACGACAACTGTGCTGTGATCCACTTCCTGGAGAATACAGTGGTGTTCCTGCATTCCTTTTACCTCAGCCGAACTTAGAGATGTTGAGCAGATCACTTCGAAGATTATATAAGTCCATGTGTTATGTTTCGCGATGAGAAATCAGTCTTCTTTCAGCGTTTTCCGTTCCTCCGTTGCTTGTAGATTAACATATGCGTAGACTATCTAGCAAGAGTCTTTTTCGCTTGCTATCCTTGGATCCGGACAGTTGTGTCGCAAATTTGAAGACGAAAATGTGGAAGCGGCATGACTGGTCTTGACGAGTCGGCAGACCTTCAACAATTAACCAGCAAGATAGCAAGCATCAAAAGTATTAAAAAATATGTAGGTCGTCAAATCATACATTAGAACAATAGCTACGGACTAGCTGGACAAACCCTCAATACCTGCCAAAGCCGCCTCAGCATAAGCGGAATAGTTCTCGATCATAACCCTCTCAACAAAAATATCGTCCGGCTGGCCAAGCAGTTGAGGAGAGATGTTCAGCCGTTGAGAAAGAATAGCATCATTCGATGAACAAAATGCCAGGAATTCGTCTCCAGCCATTCCTGCATACTGATTGAGAGGAATTATCAGTGATGTCGCGTCTTTATTCTGTAGAATCGTACCAATTCTCCGGCACTCAGACGAGAACAAAATTGCTCGAATTGGCTCTTATGATTGGAATTTGCGCTCGGGTGAAGACCGATTTTTGCGGAGGGTCCACCAGTACGTAGAGTATCTAAAAGCACGAGTGCAGCTTTCTGTTTGTAGAATACTCCAGGAGGACCTCTCTTGGCTACGATGAACTCAAGGGATAGAGACCCAGGATGTGAAGGACCGATATCGGTAAGAATTACGGGTATTGAGACCAAGCTATTGATGTTAATAAAGAACGGTGAGGTTTGAGCTCTAATCAAGAGTGAACAACTTGTTGAAAAGGTACAGTGTCATGGTACGTACATGTCCGAGGATGCAATTTCATTGGGTTGAGAATTTAACCCGAAACCTCTTATGAATGGTCAGCGAAAAAACGATAAACAAGACATTGGCCAACTCATACAGGGGTCCAAACATGGTCGGTTGTTTCCAATGTGGCATAGGAACGTGTATTGTAGAAGTGGCATTCAAAGGGAACAGATTGTTTTTCGCGCGTTGGAGACTGGTGATAAGGAGCATTAATGACGACAGCAGTTGACTAAAATATCCCCACCTTTCCCAATGGGCAGGCCGAGATAAGTCTGAATGAAGCTCTAGGGAGGGAAAATTTGCCTCCGTGGCCTGTGCCGGCTGTTCAGGTGTAATGGATGAGTCCGACCTTATCGGTACGATAGCGGAAGGTTCCTCTTCGAAATCCGGGAGGGGCTCGTTGGTGAGATCAGCCCCGGCCAAGTGGAGTAATTCCTTTGCAGTTGGGGGAGCAGCGTCAAATAAGTCAGGGTCATCTATCTCATCATCACCTCCCCACAGTGAGCCTGTAGGCGAGTCTGTGTCCTCTTTTGTCTCAAGAAACTCCTTGTTAAAATGTCCTTTTACCGTCCTCAACTCTCCCTTCTCGAAAGTAAGCAAGGAACTGGTACTTTTCTTCATAAAGCCTGCAGATGACCGACCAGGACCTGGCTTTGACCCGTTTTCGGCCTTGTCACGAGAATAAGATGAGGTCTTCGCAGGAGATAATGCTCCTCGTCCAGATAAGCGAGCTTTGACCGAAAGAGCCCCTTCAGGCACAAGAATATCAATTTCCGCTACTTTCACCTTTGGGTTTGCGGCTTTGACTCTATGGGCAGGAAGCTTTGTAGCTGGGCTTGCGGTAGCCGCTGGACCAGGAGCAATCCAATTTGGCAAATCACCATGGCCCATAGCTAATTCTCGCGATTGCTCCTCACCGTTGGCGATGGTAACATGCTCGTGACTATCTTGCAAGAGATTCCCCGTAGCTACCTGAGATGAGTCCGTATCACATGCCCGTGTGAGTTCGTCGTCAGATGCTGGAATGATCTCGTCGTAAGAGGGGGCACGAGCGACTTTTCTTGGCGAGATACGTGGCTTTGTGGGTAACAGGACTTGTTTTTGGAAAGTGTTTCGAATGTTCTTATCACGTCCAGGCAGTGGTATAGGGCTCTTTGGTGATGATTCCCCGAATTCCTTGCCTTCGCGGACGCGTTTAGTAGGTCTCCCTTCATCATCAGAGTCACGAATTTCAATTATAGATGGACTACCCTTTCTCTTATCCCCCACCGATGTGCCAGTTTTGAGTGTTCTACTGGAACTTGCTTGCAGATTAGCCTGAGGTGCGACCACAAGAGCAGACTTGGCGGGTTGCTGTTTGCGCTTCTGACCTAGCGTACATCGCATACAAGTTCACTTATGGAAGATTGAAAAAGTATTTACTCACGCGGGGGGCCTGTCAAGACGAACTCTTCTCCTATCTGGAATAGACTTATATCTCGATAGTCTCGACCACCTGAATTGGCACGTTCCCAAAAGCGTTCAATCATATGCTCGGAACCAACAAAAGACTCCTTAGGCTCCCAGCTAAAAAAGCCTTGTCGGGCACGTTTCAGAAGTAGTAATAGATACATACGTATCATCGTCAGGACCATAACCTTTCCACTAATCGAGAAGCTTTATCGACACTAAGAAACCCAGACTCAGCATATGCTACTTACGCGGACATTGTATTTCTTTTATCGAAATCAGCCATGCGTGAACCGCAAACATGTTCGAAATACGCACCCAGATTAAGTTCTTCCTTCTCCCTTTTTCCTTCTCAACACGCGCTTGAGTGATATTCTCTACAGCGAGAACAATAAACCTAGATACTGAAACCAAGGTATTGTAGCACTGACCAACTTCATACTCGACATCCTCGTTGCTCATGACCAAAATCTGACAAAAAACGAAGACTTGAGCACACTGTCAATAGAAAGGACACCCCTTCAAAACATCACGTGCACAACGTCAGAGTCGGCAACTCCGACTCCGGGAGGGCTACATTACTAAAATATAACTTCCTACCCTGACCTTTAGTCTTTAAAAATGACTTACTGAAATCATTGCGCAACGTTGCAAATGTCTTATGTTATACCAGGCTACTTATCTTATGTTGGTTGTGCATAGTTTATAGGACCAACCAGGAAAGGGAGGTTTCAGAATTCGTCAACTACTGTCTTACTTTTGCAGCGATCTTTGTCGTGAACCATGTCAGACAAGCAAGAACAGGGCTATTCCCCTCCTCCTCCAGCCTACAGGCAGTCCTCTGTTAACACCACCCGTCAATCACAAACCCAGTATTATGGTCAGCCTAGTTCGACATCATATGGGTCAGTACCTGTCTATCAGCAGCCACAATACCAGGGAGTCCCCATTAATAATGGTCAGTTTCCATCAGGAAAGACTTGGCCTCCGATCTCATTTTTCTACAAGTATACTTGTCACCTTGTGCCCAAGGTCATCATGTCAGCAGCATGCGGTTCGGATTATGTGGGATTCTTGCTGCTATTGTGAGATTGACAATCTTGATATGTTTAGAAGTGCTTGATCATCCGTATCTAGTTCTGCTTCCCCATCGGTTTTATCTGCATGTGGTGAATAATCAATAATTAACCACTATTCTCCGGTGGACATATACTCAACTTGCTTCGTCCAGTTTAGATACGGAGAGGGTGTGTGCACGATGTGGAATCAGGATGTAGTCAGTTGGCTTGTATTTTTCTTGTAATATCTGTTAAATGGTCGCGTAACTTTGACTTATCTGGATACAGATTACCGGATATTTTTTGATGGTCCGTAAAATGGCATAAACTTCTGAACGCATAGCTTCGCATCATCAATAATGCCATCAACAGCTGTGGCGCTGACATTGGCAACACTTCGCCCTTCCTTGCCATCGTTGGGCACAATGAGCTAAAATTCAATACATCTTTGCTCGTTTACTTTGGTTTCTGCCAACATCCAGAAAATAGTCAGTTGATTGTTTCACCCCTGACTACTGACACTAGCTAAACGCTGACACATATGACACTCCCCTATTCTTCAAAGGTGTATACAGTGGCATGAAGCATGAACTGCCTGCAGATAAAAAAGAATGCTGCATGGCCAACCTGTGCTAAGTGCAGGTTTTTTTTGTAGCATGGTTTTGCGAGTGATGCCAAAGTCATCTCCACACCACTTGCGGAACCTCGTGCCAGAAGGCTCAACCCCCCCTCTGGTTATGGAGGAAAACGATTGGTTTTAATGGTCAGATTGAGCTCCACACAAAGTGTGTAAAGGCGTTTCTGTCAGGATGGCTCCTGGCCTGAGAAAACACATAGCGAGTTAATCGCGCACCGGCTACCCATTATCGCGACACCACCAAAAAAAATTGCTAGATAATTTTACATATGTACAAGGGTTGTTATACACTATAGTTTCACTAGGTCTAGATATAGGATATCAATGATAATTAGATGGATTAGATGACAACAATAAAAGGCGCGCAGGATTCTTATCCATATATGTTCTGAAAAATCATGAGAAGATTATGCCTCTTGTGATTCCAACCCCCATTCTGGCTGAGGTAAAAGTCGAGAGGCAACTAAACACTCCTTCACCCAATTCCAGTGTACCGTTTTATTGGGCACCATTCCAAGACTATAGTGTTCTACCTTCTTGATAACGACGAAATCGAATTCATCTAAGGGTGCAGAGGCATTATCAATATCAGTGACAGCTTCAACGCATTCTGCTCCCATTGCCAAAATGATACGTGTGATCGCATTATGAGCTTCTTGTGCCTTTTCCTCAGTGATAGAAAGCTGTTTGAATTTAACATCAGCGAAAGGTACCATGAGCAGAATTGGATTTGCAAACCTTCTTGCTTCTCATCTTTGGAACCACGTCGCCAACGCACAAGATGGACTTCCCGCTGAATAATTTACAGGGCACCCTGTTTTCCATAATATCGGTAAGATGGTGAACACTAGTCCCCCAGTTTATGTCCACTTGTTGAGAAATCTGAGTGGACAGCGTTTCCGAAAACCCCTGACCAAGCATATACGCGAGCCAATCTTTTTCTTCTCCCTATTCTTTCGTCAGCCATGACAAATGTTATATTACAAGCTATATCTCACGGTAGCAAGTGTGTCATGAAGCCATTCCACTTTCAAGCAAGGTACACCCAGTGCTAGTGCGAGCAGAAACTTGGGTTTAAAGCTCGGGTGGTCTGCCACCAAGAAGATACGCGCGATACCTTCGGTCCCAATCCATTGGGCTTCCCCTTTCCTGATAACCCACCTATTATTATGCATGGAGTAAGTTCCCTGCATATTTAAGACATCTTGCCATTCATTGACGATGAGGCCACCATTATTCTTGATTCTAGACATGAGATTCTCTTTTTCTCTTTCCCGATGGTCTTCATTATACGAGACACTGACCACGAAAGCTGTCTTCTCGAAGACGTGGCCGCGACCAGGGCGACGAGAAGAAACAGCGGTAAGGGAAAATCCTGAAGGGGCCGGACTCGCTCTACTTGGTTCCTTGAGAGTAGGGACGATTGAATGACGAGATAAAGTACGATCTTGCCAAGCAGCACTAATAGTTTTAGCGGCTATTCTCAATGACGCAAGTTCCATCTCTTTACTTCCTTCATCAAGGCAAACACCGACAAGTTGGGAGGAAGCAAGTTTGTCGACAGTGTTCACCTTGAAACCGCGCATGATGTTGGGAATCATGACGTCGTCGTTAACACGAAGGTCGAGGGCCCGCATTTGGTCGATATGCACATGGGCTTTTGCCCCGTCATCGAAATGGACTTCGTACATACCACCTCCTACATCTGCGAATACACTGCCGGAATAGTAGCAACTATCTTGCTTCCAGAGTGCAAACACACGAGTAGATACTACGTCACTCATCCTACTGGCCGACGTCATCGATCTCAACCGATTCGGTTGTCGAGTTGACGGTGTTGAGGAAGCAGCCTTTTTGACCTTTTTTGAAGGTTTAGACTTTGTCTCAGTCGACCTCGCTGATGGGCCACTGCGTTTCCTCTTCCTAGAGGTCGTACCTCCAAAATCTGGATCCATAGTTATGTCGTCCGCCGGATTAGTTGAGTCACTTTCATAGTTTCCCGCCTGGGGCAAAGGTTCATCATCCGACGTCAAAGAAGAAGAGCCTTCATTCAACTCTGCATGTCTGCGAGTTCGCTTAGTAGAAACTGCTCGAGTTCGTTTGGGTCCGGCGCGAGTGGTTGAAAGTGGCCCTTTGCCCTTTTTAGAGCTAGTCACATTGGCACAAGGTTTGACTCGAGCATTACTTGTACCTTCATTAGGGATAGAGGAAGGTACCACCCCGCTTTGCAAGGACGAAACAGTACCTGGAGGCCGATACGTTGATAAAGCAGCTGAAGCCCTTGTAGTGCGAACATTGGACGTGGGTACAGGTATATTGGGATGTGGAATCGGAGGTAGCAAAGTAGTCTCTTGGTTAGAACGATCTGCACTTATCCGTTTCCCCTGTAGAACGAGGATTAGATTGGAAACTTCTTCACTCACAATAAGGATTGAGTACCTCACGAGAATTAGGCCTTTTTCCCGGATCATGAACATGTACGAGTGTCGCTTGCTCTTCTACAACTATCGCAGATTGTCTCTTGCCTCTGAGGGGCAGTAATTGAGAACGGGACACAACCTCCTTGCCTTGATTATCATCGAGTGACTTGACTATTCCCTCCTGGACATTGAAATTCCCCACGATATTTCCGGAACGAGAAACGTTTATCGGCAATCCGCTAATATCTTCAGCCACAGATCTCTTTTTCTCCAGAACGTGGTCTTGACGAGGCTCCGAATCTGACACAATATCTGTTTCGTGACTTCCGATCTCTTCACGACGCGACGGTTGATGTGAATCATTAGTCAGTTGCGTACAGCCAGGGAGATCTTGCTGGCCTGGCTGGTTTAATTCCTCGCTCAAAGAAGGTCGTGTTTTGACCAGCGTCTGGGAATGGACCTGGAGAGGTGGTCTCAGTGCCAAATGAGAAATAGGCGAACGATGAGCAGTTGAAGTCGAGGGCGACTTGTCTTCTGTCTGGGTCAAAGAAGATTCAGTAACCACAGGTAACTGGTTTTGAGGTTGTATCAAATGCTGATATCGATATCTTTTCTTGGGATCAACCATACTGAACAGACTCCTCGGATTGGTAGTAGCAGTAGACGAGGTATTTCCTGTGTAAGCAGTAGTCTCATGAATAGCATCGAAGGGATGTACTGGCTCGACATCCATAGTATGGTCATTCTCCAGCTGTGTCGAAGGTTGTGTGGGAGCAAGAGCCGTGGACGGAAGGCTCTCGTCATTATTGTCCGCATAGAAACTCGACGGAGCGTCGCTCAAACACTCCTCTATAGGGTAATGAGTGGCGTTCTGAACATCGTCAGCGGGACGGTTGGTCTCGACATATCGAGGTTGTCCACTGCGACGATCTGGCGTGGCTTCCATTGGCGTAGCTTCCGAACGCTGTACATCTGGATATGACTGCGATTGAGAGCCACCCGAGGCAGATGGAGTGGATTCGACAAGGACTGTTCCCTCGGATGGTGACGGAGAGCGTACATATCGATATTGTTGATGTCTGGAGTACGTATAGCTAAGACTTGAGCCGGTGGATGGCACAGCTACATGGGGAAGGACAACTTTCTGGAGTTCTGAAAGAGGTGCATTGAATTGTTTTGAAGCAGCCAAGAATTGCTGGCTAGGATCTCGGTCCAGAACAGCAAAAGAATCTTGCGAAGATACAGGACTTGCAACATGCCTCCGAGAAGTGTTTGAAGTAGTTGTACATCGCGTAGGTTGACGGTGTGCGGAATTGTCGAAGATTGAAGGGGCAGTACTTTTTTTCTGTGGAGAGTGAAAAGATACCGCTTTAACGGCTATTGACCTGGGCTTGAAAGGAAGGTACTAAACGATATATTTTCATTTACAGCCTCAATAATTTCTCACCTTTGTGGCATCGTAAGATGAGATACCAGTATTTGAAGCAGGTGTAGCATTTATTTTAAGGCGTTCCTCCTTAGCAGTCTCGATGTTCTCTTTTTGCGAGCTCTCGTTAAGATCGGTTTCTTCATCCAAGTACTGCGTCTGCGTCTGTCCTAGCCCATGGAAATCATAATGCAAAGGACTTGAAGACCGAGAAGGAGACTTAGTCCTAGTCAGGTTGGCATCGTTTCCCTGGCGTAGGCTATGGATGTCACCCGTTTTCCGACTAACAATTTCGGGGTTCAACATAGCATGGAGGAGCTGTGATGCTTGAGATTCTTCATCGTCGCTGACAATAGGTAAGTTCACCTTCAGCTACAGCTAGAGTTATAAAACGCACCTGCTCCTGTCAATGGTACTCATCTTTTATGCGGCGCGACGTTATCGCGTGATAGGTTCAGAGGTGTTGTTTCCGACTGCCTAGAAAAGGCTAGAAAACAAACTTGTCGAGGTCACTATTTAGTGAGACCTGGCAAAGCTAAAAGCTTTGCTTAGTCTTGCGAGACGAGTCGCTGCCAAATAAAAGGAGTACAATATATCTTTTGTTTGTAAAGACTAGGATAAAAAAGCAAGCTTCGCTTCCCAAAAGCTTGGGTAACAAAAAACACGCAAAGGGCTTTGCCTTCAAACTCGATTAAATGGGCTCTTCTTTTACGCGACTAAATTATGTAATTATACACGTGATCGAGCGCGTCGAATAGTGATGCAAAAACCAGCTCAGGGTTAGCTCAACCTTTATCTGTTCTAGCAAAACGCCTTGATCCAGGTTGCGCGGGTCGCTTCCAGTACCGGCTTAGAAGGTTTGATGCCACGTATGGACACAGCTCGCGGGTTACCTCGTCCTGTCTCCCGTCAGAACTCGACTGTTGCAGTTCATCAGCTCAAGTCCAATGGCAAGATAAACAGCAAGGTCTCACACCGCTTTATGAAAATACATCACAAAACATGGTCTTTGTCATCTCCACTTGGTACGGCGCGCAATCGAGAACAATCCACACGAGTCCTTGCTACTCATACCACGAAACCAAGTTATAGCAAGCACGAAGCTTTCGCAGCAAAGAGCGGGTACCTAGCTGCAGGCGAGGTCACAGCCGTACCAAACCCTATACCTGACACAGGATTTAGGCCACATCCATTACCGTCATCTATTCATATAGCTGGACCTACCGCGAGTCCGAGTCAGCTTTTTCACTCAGTCCCACTCAGCCAAACAGCGCTGCCTATATCATCCTCTCCTGACCCACTATCTAGAACTTTAGACTATAAGGATCTCACGTCGACACCTTCTTTTCCCACATTCCTGCCTGTAGCGACAGTCTATGCCAATGGGTCTTCAGTTGGCAATGCAGCGGAAATACTTCCAACTAACGCGACTGCGCGGTCTCGTAAGCTTTCTGTTCCATTGATTGTACTATTGGCTGTAGGATGTGCACTTATTTTCATTGGAATCTTTTCTCTTGTCAAATACTATTCTCGCCCGACTCGCCGTCTTCGCCCACGTCCATCTCTGCCGGTTCTGGATGATCCTTTCGCAGATGACAAGGAATTAGCTCTCGAAGACTCTCCTATTTTCGGAGGGAAAGAACGGTCGTCTAACGGAATCTGGTCTTGGTCGCACTATCCCCAGCCTGGAATTGTCATATCCAAACCACCTAGCATCGCACAGCCCGACATTGCTTTTGGAGGTAAACTTCATCGGAACGAATCTCTGACTTGCTTTCCTAGCCTACAAGGGCATCCGTCTAATTCTGGCTCTAACTGGAGGCCACAATCTGCTTACTCTGGTCATGGACATACTCAAAGCGTTCCAACTGTAATGTCCGGGAATTCGCCCTTTCATGCTTCACTGCAGCAACTTCAAGGCGCTCTGTCACGGACTGCAACTCGAATGTCGGCTGCATCTGCTTCGTTGTATCCCTCATCTCCCAGGAATCACAGCAACGTAGGACTAGCGATTACCAAATCACCTATGACAACTTTTACAGCAGATGGTTCCAGTGTTCTCAAACGAACCGGACCTAAAACAGCCTTGGATAAACGTCGCAGCAACTCCGTTGCGGAAGCAGCGAGAGACCCGGTATCCACAACTGATCGAAATTCTCTAGGATCGAGGTACACGGCATCGGAAGTCAGTTCCCCTTCTTTCCTTCCCTACGCAACGCCACAACGGGAAGTTTCTGCGAACAACGCCGGTCGTAGCAAGATAAAATCCTCTTACTATAATGTGAATGCGTATCCCCGCATATCAAATCCAGCTTTGGCCAGTGCTAGCAAGGGTCAAGGTACTGGGTCAGAAAGTCTACGCAATCTTCGCAAGTTAGACGCACGCCGAGATCGCGATAATCAGGCATTGACCCACGCTTTGGGGCTATCACCTCCATCTGCTTATGTTCCGCCTTCGCCTCAGCCGACATTGTACCCAGACGATTCCCTCAGTGTCGTCGACGCCAAACGCCCAAGGAAGCCTCAAACGCCAAGTCACAAGAAACAAATTCCTGAGAAAGTCAAGGAAGACGATCACCGTCCATCCCTGCCTGTGATCTCGACTGCCATGGACGCGAGTGCCGCGCTCGGCAGTCTCATGCTCATGGACTTTGCCGGAAATACAACCCGTTTTGATGATTTGTCCACCAAGCGGTCGTCAGTAGTTAGTCTGAGCAAGGCGACATCAGGAGGAATGGGCGCAAAGAGTGGTCAGAGTCCGTTGCCAGTGAAGACTTCATCGTCCAAAAGGAACTCATTAAAGAGTACCGACAAGCCACCATCTATCCCACTTCCCGAGTTGCTACCTTCATTGGAACAGATGGGTCTCGAACATGCAAACCCTCAGGCGTATGCGGACTACAGAAGCCCAACATACAGTATCTATGGGCTATATGGTGGTGATCGTAAAAGCGGAGCAGGCTACTAGAGTTCGAAACATTACACATAGCACACACACTATAATCTATTAATCAAGCGTCACATCCATTAATACATCACAATATTTTCATTAGGTGTCATTAATCAAATCGCAGATCCATTTGATATCTAGAGAAACATGGATGAATAGTGCCGCTAACAAAGACGGCTACAAGATAAAAAAAATCGAAATCATGGATTCGTTTGTCCAGGCAAGAGCTGGAGATTCAAAAATAAGGTGCCGTCCCGGACCTCTTGTACTTGAAGGCATCCGAACCTTACACGATCACCTAGATTGTCGACACGCCTGAGTGAGTCTGTTTCAGAAACTCCTGACCGATGTGTGCGGCGATATTTCGCGCCACACACCATGTCTTCTTCAGATTTATTCTTAGAAAGGTTCTGTAGGTCTTCTTGAGACAGAGGAGTCATAAAGTGTGAATATATCCCTTGTAAAACATCTCCGACAGTCAAAGGCAGGTGGGGGTTCTTCCGAGGGATTGAGAAATTGACCACGTTTTGGGATTGCTTACTGTAATTGATTTGAATACTATTCACGTCACTGCTAGGGCAGGCCGCCTCTTGGTATAAAGTAATCTGCTCTCGACTTCGGATGGGTAGCGGACAATTGATATCCCATGTGATTTTCCGAAATGGATCGTCAAAAAGAAGCCACTGAATATTAGATCCACTGTCTGGACGTTCGCGAAGCATTGGGTGAAGCTCAGTTTTACTTCCGGAATCGCGTGGAAAAGGTTGAGGATAAGGATACGAATTGGGGGGATACGGATACGAATAAGGCGGTGGTGGCGGATAAGGCGGGGGATAGGGCGACGGATAAGGCGGGGGATATTGATATGGTTGTGGCTGTTGGACTTCCGGAAAGTGATAGCGAGGTAGTTTAGTGCGAGTAGGAGGGTTAAACAAGTCAAACTTGTTAGCTTGAAGGAATGGGTATACGGGCTCGATTTTGCGTGGGAGTACAGGAGTGGGCACACAGACGGGAGTGGGCACACAGACAGGAGTGGGCACATAGACAGGAGTGGGAACACAAACGGGTACAGGGGTGGGAACATACACAGGCGCTGGAGGATAATGATAGACCGGTGTGGCTTTCCATCTTGGGTCCGAAGGCGGATCATATGTTGGGAAGCCTAAAAAAAGTGGTTGAGGCTATCACCTATGTGGGAAGAACAAACTTACCTGGGCCCATCCATCGACGGACCGGATGTGCAGTTTGTCTATAGGCTGGTTTAGGGCGCGCACAAGGCAGTTTGTAGAACATGGTTTACAATAGCACAATCCATGGCTGTCGAGGATTTATATAGTCGTGGAGTATAACTGCGGTGACTTGTAGTCGCTTTGACAAAAGATAGGAATAAAGTATGGACAAAGGAGTGTTAGTTGTTTTCTTGTTGTTAGAGTAAGTACAACGTCGGGAACAACAAGATATGAACAATGAGCGGAGAACATAGTAATTCAAGCTCAAACTCAAGGTTGAGAACAACCGACGAGGCGATGACGGAAAAGTCACGGTGATGGTCGCCATCATGCGCAGCAACGCAACGCCAAGCAACGCCAGATATCTATTCCTCTTCTCATATTGAGGCCCTTTCAGCCTCACCATGGCCCAATATCCAACTGTTCTCCACCATAAATCCATAGACGACCATGACGAGGAGATGGGCGACTGCCATGACCCAGTACCCGCCTGGGCAGGCATTTCTCTCAAGCATATTTCGTGCGTCGTCCTCGCGCTCTAGTTGCATTTCTCTGAACAGCTGTCTAGCCTTGCGACACTCGCTATTCAAAATTCTGCATTGACTCTCATTATGCATCATTCACGCGTATCCACCCCGCCGTCCCGTGCATACTCCGCCGCCACTGCGGTCCTCATGAATGAGATCTTCAAATGCCTGATATCTCTTGTCTTCGCACATCTTCATATTGAACATCCAGATGATGCGTCCCAGGCAGCTGGACTGTCCTGGGCCCCGAGAGTGCGCCGTCTCCAAAAACTAGCCAATAGCATTTTCAGTGCAGATTGCTGGAAATTGTCTGTTCCCGCTATCCTCTACGGTACGTTCATTCTTGTCCAAAATGACACTCTTACTGACCATCCGTTAGTCATCCAGAATAATCTCCAATATGTTGCAGCCTCCAATCTAGACGCGGCTACCTTCCAAGTAATCTATCAAATGAAAATCCTCACCACCGCTGGCTTCTCGGTATTACTTCTCCATCGTAAACTCGCCTCCACCCAGTGGATGGCCCTTCTTTTCCTTGCAATTGGCGTCGGTATTGTCCAGATCCAAGCTGGCGAAGCTCGCAGTGTTCCAGCAGTTTCGGTCGAGTCTGTGGACGTACATCACATGAATCCATTGAAAGGGTTCCTCGCTGTCGCCGCTGCGTGCTTTACATCTGGCCTGGCCGGTGTTTACTTTGAGATGGTGCTTAAAAACTCTCAAGCCGACTTGTGGGTGCGCAACGTCCAACTCTCCCTCTTTTCCCTCCTTCCAGCCCTTACCCCCGTCGTTTTCTCGAACCGTGGTTTCGAAGGTGGAAGCTGGTTTTCCTCGCTGTTCCGTAACTTCGGTCTCTGGGCGTGGGCAACCGTGGCAGTGCAAGTACTCGGTGGTCTCGCCACTGCCATGGTTATCAAGTACTCGGACAACATTCTCAAGGGTATTGCAACGAGCCTCAGTATTGTACTTTCCTTCCTCGCCTCCGTTTCCCTATTCCACTTCAAGATGACATCCACATTTGTTCTTGGTTCTGGTATTGTCCTCGTGTCGACTTGGCTATATAATCAACCCGTCAATCGTGCAGGTCTTCTTGCACGCGATGCGTTCTTGTGGAGTATGGCCAGGAACGAGAAGCATCGGGAAGATGTAGGTGTTCATCAGCAGCGTCCTTTCACGGTTTACCTCGGACGCACCACCACAAGCTCGTCTACTTCTTCTTTAGGCTCATTGCCATCTGTTATCGTTACGCCTCCGTTTGATATCCATTCGTTGAACGAAAAAGCACCATACATTCGATAGAACCAAACTATCCGTCTATACTCCTCGGCTCGGGACCCCTCCTTGAAAGTGGAGGGACGAATCATGAGACAATATTTGTTACCGCTACTACATACCCTACTAGGCAACTATCCTTCTTAATACAACCATTAAAACGGGAACATAGTCCAATATATATTTATTATACTCTCGAAGCTCGACTAAATTTAAAGCGCAAGTACTATATTGTTGATGGTCAGTCTTCCAATAAAAATTACCAAACCCAAGCTGTCTATATCGCCCACGCCGCCACAGACCAACATCATTCTCTCCTGCTACTGTAGTCATCTACCCCGCTAAACTTAAAATGCACATCACATGTCTAGACTTCATGAATCCGCCGCCATCCTGCAGAACCATGATCTCGTTATTTCGTCACTTCGTCCGAGTCATTATTCTTACAAAATATTGAACGATGGTCATGAAAAAGCAATGAGAATGTAGCAGTAATACTAACGGTGTTTCCACCTTTAACTTCTTCGCTCTTTTGCTTGAAATGTAGTGAGGAGATCGTTGATCTAGGTAGGTTTCGAGCAAGTACTATGGCCGATCTGAGATCATTAAAAGATTGTTCATAGAGAATGTTATCTAATGAAGCTAACGTGTTACGTCCAAGAGAAAAGAAATGATGAACTCAAGCGCCAGCTCTACTAAAACGCTTCCAGACATCCCGATCCACTCGTGCTTTCCGAATTATACATACTTATCATCCAGACAGAATTGATACTGGGTGATCAGGAGAGCATGACACTCGATTTGGGTATACGGATAAGTACAGGTAAAGATTCAGATGATTATACAAATTGTTCAGATGAATAATCAAGATCGATAACCAACCTAGCCTTTCAAATGCACCTCCAACCCATGCCTGATCGCTATGATTGTCATCAATACAAGACTTATTGACGATAAAGTCAGGCCACTAACCATCACAGGTGTCCTTTGCATCTCCGAAAAGCATCCGTGTACCGGGCATATAAAACATTGGGTTGGGGACGTCGGCTAGCAAGGGGAAGAACGAATATCAGCACCATTGCATCTGCAACTTTAATGGAAAAGACGAACCGTAACCGCTAGCTAGACCTCGCTTCATGACAATCACCTGCTTACTCTTCCAAGCATGGAGAACGGGCATGCCCTAAGATTGATCATGACCATATTTTCTTGGTCAGATGAATAAGAAAACACTTACAGCAATGGCAGAACCGGGCTCCAAAGCGATAGGATTGACAGTATCGTTAGCACCTATGACAAGTGTCACGTCAGTATCCTTAAAATCGTCGTTAATCTCGTCCATCTCTAGGACAACTGGGGGACTTTCAACAATTAAAAACTGTTTGAGAGACAGGGACCTCACTATCATAGGGTACTGAGGCTTCCGCCAGAAGCACATTGCACTGCCCCGGCATGCGACCTGCAACTGGATGTATCGCAAACTAGAGAACATGAACTTCAGGATAGTCGAGGGGTTAGAAACGAGTAGTCCGTACTCGAACATTGACTCCCTTCGCTCGGAGCATCGCTGCAATTTCAGAAATGGCATATTGGGCTTTAGCAACAGCCATGCCATATCCAACCACCTGTAATCATAGTCAAAGGAGAAACGATGATCTGAATGGTACTACTCACAAGAATAACACTGTCCGCATTCGCGAGTGCTTCTACTGTTTCTTCCACTGTTGTTTGTGTGATAGAACCCTTGATTTCATGCGTTTCTGATGACGTGGTTGTCGGTGTAATCCCTCCGAAGAGAACATTGACTAGCGAGCGATTCATCGCAACACACTGTAAGCGGTATCGAGTGAGCTCTCACGCCATACAAAGCCTGAATTTCCGACAATACCATGATGTAAGATAGAATGGAGCCGCTCACGCCAATCAAAGAACCAATCGTGGTTAAGAGAGGATTGTCCAACATGAAACCTAGGAAACCGTTAGATACGTTTGAAGTTTAAAGAACAGATTTCACCTTCGGCAACGAGAGCAAAACCTCTGATCAAAGGGTTATAAGTACAGCGAATACATGTTATTTCATAGACAAGACTCACGAATATGCGTTGAGGACCGTTATCACCACAGCTTTGATGAAAATTTGTGATTCAAGTGTCGATGAACAGCTACAATTTGCTTACGCATATCGGCTCCTCCGATGGCTGCAGTAGTTGTGTATCCTTTGATGAAACTTAGAGCAGCACTCATTCCCAGGAAAGATGCTGCAACGACTGGAGTAGTGGGAGCCATAGACAAGAAGCCTGCCAAAGTCAGCGCATTGGCTCCCAAAAGGGAGCTATTGATGATATGTTTTCCGGGCAAAGCCAACGGTTTAGCTGACATCTTGGCAGCCAGTTTTAAATACGCAACGATGGATCCAGTAAATGTGATACCACCTTGAAGAACGGGAGTTGTCTATAAAAGATTGGAGCAAGAAAGGACAGACCGTACCAATGACCACACCCAGATAAGCAGTAATTGCATGCAGACTACTTAGATGAGCGGTATCCGCTAGAACACTCCCAATGCTAGTTAAAACCGCCGACAGACCGACAATTGAATGCAACATGGCGACGGTCTGCGGCAATTCAGTCGCCGTTACACGCCGACCTACCATAGCACCAACAACGCCACCAATACCTGCAACACCAGCAAACTGTGCCACCACAGCAGGCGGGAGGCCAACAGCGGCCAACGAAGCAAGTATGCCAGAGGTAACACCCAGAATACCTAGAGCGTTACCTTGCCGAGCTGTTGTCTGAGAAGCGAGACCAGAAAGAGAGCCTAAGCAACAAGATCAGCAAAATGATCATTGACAAGTGAAAGGGTGTACCGATGCATAGTATACTACTTGTCAGATATCCGGCTTGAACAAGGCCATCCATTCCAGTGCTCGCTGCAGCCAAAAAACCACCAGTGAAAACAACACCTGGGATTCCGTAAAGCCAAGTATATTCCGGTGGATCAGTAGCCCCTGCGAGACGTGTGTCGGAGGTAAAACAACATCTACGTAGATTGACTCACGTTTGAACATATCCAACATACGCTTCGTGATTATGAAACCTCCGGCGACGTTAATACTAGCCAGAAGAACGGCTAGTGCACCCAGCGTTTGAGGCAACGTGCCAGGCAGATAACTACCACCCATAATGAAAAGTCCACCGATGCCCACCATACCGGAAATTGCGTTCGTCACAGACATGAGTGGCGAATGAAGGGCCGGGGTAACACCCCAAACAACCCTGAGTGACCAAGTTTGGAAAAAATTCACTTTTACGATAGGACACTGACCTGTATCCGATCAAACCAGCGAGACCAAATGTGAAAAAACTGTCCATGAAAGCTGTCCCTGTTGCTTTCCCCAGTGCCACTACTCCACCCATCCCCGCGGTGACTACAGCAACATCGCGAGAGGCTTTCTGCCATGGTGTGATTGCGACAACGGTCGCCTCCGCTTTTACAGGCGTAGGAGGCGGAGCGGCAGGGGCAGGCATTACACGAGGCATAGGTGAGAGTATTTCACCTTGATGAACAACGAGAGAGCCACGAGTCACTTCGTCTTCAAGATTGATTTCGAAAGACCCGTTGTCACCAATCGAAAGGAGGAATTTGGTAATGTTATTTGAGTAGAGGGTGGATGATTGCGTTGGGAGTCTTGAAGGTAGATCAGTGTATCCTGCAACCAGGTAAGTACAGAGGTCTGAAATTGAAGACCATTTTTACCGATTACGGTTACCCCTCGATGAACGTGGAGCTCTCCTGGACGAGTTGCCTCACAGTTTCCGCCGGCTTCTGCAGCCAAATCGACAACTACAGACCCATGCTTCATCGCAGAAACCATTTCGTTCGTGATCAGCTTGGGAGCTGGCTTTCCAGGTATCAATGCCTAGATGTTCAGAGTTTAGCGTTCCTGAAGAGTATCAACTATCGCAAAAAAGCTAACCGTAGTAATCACAATGTCAACATCCTTGCATTGCTCCAAAAAGAGGGCCATTTCTGCAGCAATAAACTCTTTGGACATAACCTTTGCGTAACCTCCACCTGCGCCTCCTTCTTCTAGAATCGCTACTTCAAGGAATTCTGCACCAAGCGACTGTATTTGCTCGCGAGCAGCAGATCGGGTATCAAATGCTCGAACGATTGCCCCTAATCTCTTTGCCTGAGTGGAGCCTGGTCACAGGGATTGTCAAAGCATAGCAGATCACTCTACATACCGTAGCAATAGCACTTAAACCTGCGACACCAGCTCCAATTACGAGAACTTTTCCCGGAGGAATCTGTTCATCCTGTCAAGCAATCAAGCAACTATCAGATAAATGACAACTTCACTTTGCTGAGACGGTATCAGTATGCAAGGGTACAGGGAATTTCGTACTCGAGACGTACCCAGCAGCTGTAGCCTGGCCAGTCAAAAACCTTCCAAAATGATTCGATGCCTCTAGAACTGCTTTATATCCAGCAATATTAGCCATTGAACTGTAAAAGTATAATGTTCAACACTGTTACGCGGGGTGCCTTAGTCCTGATGATACCTTAACGCGTCGAAAACCTGAGCCCGAGAAATACGGGGTATCATATCCATCTATTAAAATGTAGGATCAGTTGGTATCAAGGACAAGACGACAGTCAACATACAGCAAAAACATTGGCCTTGCGCGAGGCAAGAGATTCTACAATCATTTTGTTTTGTGCAGGGTACATAAAGGAGATGATGGTACTGTTTTCCTTGACGTGGCTCGACTCTTGTTCGAAAAGAGGTGGTCTAACTTTTAACATGATATCTGAGGATGCAAAAACCTCTTCTCGGGAGACCAGAGTCGCCCCAACTTTGGCATACTGTTCATCAAGGAACTGCGCATCTGCACCGGCATGACGTTCTACTAGAACTCTTGAAAACCCTTTTTTTAGAAGAAGAGCCACATTTTGCGGGGTGAGAGCTACGCGTTTCTCCCCAGGGAAGACTTCTTTAGGAACACCAACGGTCAAAGACTGATAAGGAACGCCCACGAGGTGTGTGCTCGAGGGAGTGCCTTGGTATAATTTTTTGGATGAATGGAGAAAACGACAGCCTTCGATAAGGTAAGTTCAATTATTGTCAATTATTGGGTAGCATTAGCAACCAAGCCTAACCCTCATCGGTGACCGAAATGACTAACCATGCGGTACAAGTATTTGTGGGCGGAGGATGCTATGAAACTGACTGGTTACCAGCCTATACGAGAGCATCTTTCACTCCTAGAATGAATAAGATGGACGAGGGGGAAACAGCATATAACTGTTGACGTCGGACTGGTTCTGGGCAGCGCACAAACTGAGGGAGACTCCTCGCAGTTTCCTTGTTTACATACATATACCACGGCTCGACCACGTGGCAATACACCTCATTTTGCCCGCAAATCTTCGAATCTGGGTCGATTACCGACTGCAAGAGCATCTGTATTAATTACATACTTGCACATATAGAAGTGTGGAAAGACCGATACATTCAACTTTGGAACAAAGATCGGAACACAATGATACGAATGATTATCAATCGACAACATGATACAGAATGCAAGTTATCTATGATATGTTATCTGAGGTCTAGACAATTTTTGCCCCACTGGTGGGATGTGGTCAGTCATGGTGTAGTTCAAGTTTGTCCGTTCCGGCCAAATCGACGTTCCGGCCATCTGCCAAAAGTTGCGCCATTTGGTGAGTTCACAACAAGTAATTTCTTATCGTCATCGACGGCTCTTATTTCTGATGACGCGATACGCCACCAAGCTGTCACTTAGTCATGCACCAAGTTCACTAAAACTTGGAGCAAGCAACAGGACTGAAGAATTTTGAGACCCGAAAGACTGCTTTGGCCAAGCTTTATGAAGTATGTACGAATGAACTCATTGCGTGTAATCCGCTCTGGGCCTGGAAGAACCTCTTAGAACTAGTTTCTTGTCGTGATCATCAAATATTCAGAGCTCTCGAACATTTAGTCAAATTTACACAATGAGATGAGAAGAAAAAATAAAAGAAGTAAAAAACTGAGTTTCCTGACTATGACGTCTGTATACTCCCCGATCCTTGTATATGTAAGTCAAGACCAGACTCATGACGAGCATGGAAATTTGGAATTTCGCAATTTCGATAATACATCGGAACAGACTTATCTATCATCAAGTACAAAATCGATAAAACATAGAGTAGTCGCGCCTTATCTCTGACAAATAGATCAAAAACGAGAGTTCAGCCTAATAACTACGTTGACTTGAATGGAAGTGTTATGTTTTCAGAGTCGTGAAAGTATATAGAGAGCAGCAGTGGGTACGAGGGCAGATTTCAGTACCCATAGATAATGCAAGGTGTTAAATCAATGGAACCAAAAGTATGAAAACATGTATCCCAAACCTGTCGTGATAAATCTTCTCAGAGATCCACGGTCGAATCCTATATGATCTTTCCGCTGAGTTCGCGTTCAACTTTGATCAGTTCCTGGGTGTGCGGATGCGTCCAAACGGCCTCGGCTGCGGTGTTTTCGATGGGTGGAAGAGGTCTGCGGGGGAGACCACCATAGCCATGTAACTTCTCCAGGAGAAATTTTGTACCAGCAATTGATGATTTTGCTATGGTATAATCGGCACTCGCTACAACTCCCTGTAAATGCTGAGCCTCGGGGAGGAGAGATAAGTCCTTTCGAGCTGCCTCCGAAAGCTGATAAAGCTTGGCAATCGTGTACTAGAGCAGGAAATATAAGATGATGGTGATGAAGATCATTATAGACCCACGGGTGCCAGGTTAGCAAGACCTGTGATAGCTCCGTGACCATTGACAAATGTGGAGGGAACTATGAAGTCGGCAAACCCTCCAAGAACAAGAAAAATTAAATTGGGGTCCTTTCGCGGGTAGGTCGAAATCCATGTAGCGCTTGATACGGTTGCAGCAATTCTTGTGAGTTTCCCGACGTTGCCACAACTGGGATATCATCAACGGGCACGAAAGAACTACAGAAACCTGTTGGTAACATACGTAAGTTTGACACCGACGATGTTTGGGCATTCTGTTGCAATTTCAATAATCAGGTCTGAATCTAGATCAATTCCACCGCTGGCTCCTGGATCTAAAGGGTTTTTAATATGGGAAGAGGGTATGGGAAGAGAAACAACCTACAATTATATATTATGACCGGGATTGGACACTTCTGAGAAACTTCTACAAAAAATGTCTTGAGTGCTGCCCGGGTCAATGCCCCTGCGAAGTAACCGCTTGCAATGACGATGGCATAATCAGCACCAGCTGCAGCGGCCTCGTTGCTTAGTTCTAGAGTCTCCCTCGCGCTGCCTGCTCCAGTGCCAACAATGATAGGAAAATCTTTGAATCCTGCATTGTCCAGTGCTTGTCGTCCCGCATGAATCAACTTAACACGCTCAGTATGGGATAGATGGATAGCCTCTCCCATGGAACCAGCAATCACAGGAACGACACCAGCAGCTGCAACACGGGCAACATGGCTTTGGAAAGTAGGGATGTCTGTATGTCAAGGAATCAGGTTGTCTAGAACTCTGTTCGGCGAAATGAGGAGAGTATGCTTACCTAGTTCCTCGGACAGTGGCAGGAAAAAAGACAGAATTGGAGCGTAAATGCCAGGCTTAATGAGGCGATGGATCGAGGTAGCACCATTTATTCCGTTTGCAGCCATGAAGGAGGTAGAAAGATGTCAGTGGGTTCAACATCCTTTTCTCAGTATATAAATGGTGCAAAGAGGGGCTGAGGCGATCGTCGGTCCTCAACGGCCCGAACTCCGCGCATGCTTCGCACCGGACCGTCCCGGACCTTTATCTGCCTTTCCTCCTTCCCATCCACACTTGGCAGTTCATTTCGCTCACCTTCTTACGCGTCAATTGAGTCGTAAGCTCAAATGCTCCGGGTTGAAGATTTGCAAACTTTGTTCGCGTCTTCGGCTCGATGAATTTTACAAATTGTTTATTCATTGTCACCAAAGAGGGACGATGATCTTGGTGTCATCTGCTGAGAACGTATCTCGTAGGGAAATTGACAGGACTCGTGCTGAATCACGCGTTGAATTGAGTTAACATCCTAATCATACACATGAGAGAATTCGTGCGGTACCAAAGATTGAAAACCTTGATCATGGCAAGCGAACAAGCAAGTATGTATTCGTTCTGTATTGGAGACTCGAAGAAAAGTCTTTCTATAACATATTAGATGACGAGGGAATTGATCTACACACTGTGGTCTTGAAATAACACAGAGGAAAAGTGCATTCGAAGGTTGAAGACGTTGAGCTGGACAAATGCTCATAGAGTCTTTTCGCAAAGTTGAGACGTATGAACCCGTCATCATTAGGTGTTCACGACGTCAAGTCTTTTGATGACTTCTCTCTCCCACTCTGTCCATCCATCTTCATCAACGTTTCCTGGCTCGGCAGATGCTCGTTGAAAAATCTCCCATGGTACACAACCAAGTTCCCCTTCCTCCATTGGTTCAAGAGCAAAACGGCCTTGGCGAGAACGCGTCAGTGTAACGACATGGCCAGCAGACCCCAATGAATGTGCGAGGTCATGCACTATAGATCGAACATATGTGCCTCCAGAAACTTTCATCTTCAAAACGAATGCAGTCGGGATGTCATCCACAGTAGCGAGATCGAGATCATCTTGAAGAGACACATCGGTCTCTGTCCCTTTGAGGGCAGTCTCCATCGCCTTCTTTTCTTCTTCGGAGAATAGCTTTTCGGGCCAGCGATATGGATGGTTGGTTCCCAACCAATCAACGAGCTCAAGGGAATGTACAGTCACTTTACGAGATTCAATCGGGCGGGGAAGCGGAATACCCTTCCGAGCATATTCGTAGAGAGGTCTTCCATCCATCTTCAAAGCTGAGAAGCTGTTCACTAAGGTGGATAAAGATAGATCTTAGCAATACGGACGTCACGAACATGGGAGGGGTCTGTTGGATTTCTCCAGAAAATTGAGCAAGGGCCGATTCCACTTTTTCACGCGTTACATGTTGCCATGGCGCAATTCGGACACGAGCGCCTTCTTTATCGTATGTGTCGGTTTCACAGCCAAGCAGACAAGTTGTACGATATTCCTTGAAATGATAAGCTTATTGATGTGTATTTTCGAAATATGGCTTACTTTTGTACAGTCTAAGAAATCAGATAACTTTTTGGTCCCTTTCCCAATGCCGACCACTTTTCCAACAGATTTTCTTAGGAAACTAGTTCCAAGCTAAAGTCTTCCTCACCTAAAACTCCATCTGCCAGGGGATCGAGAGTCCCACCTTGCCCAATTTTGACACCTCCACGAGTATGTTTTCGTGTTGGTTTTTGCCCTTTTGATTTTTCCAACTTATTTGCTTCAACGAAAAGGCGCGATTGAGAAATCAGAAGCTTGACATCATTAATAACGGACATGCTCGTTGGACCAGACGGCTTGACAAGTCCGAAGAGACCGGATACTGGTAGCGCAGAAAAGGTGATTTTAGGCATGAAACGATAATCCCAGATTGAGTAAGTTGTTAGGTTGGACGAGGGCCAGAAGGTTAGTCTGACCTCGGAGACAACTTTTAATTTATGAAAATTAGTGATTCTGAAATTTCTCACGCGCGTCCAATATGGAGGGCAACCGAAATTCAGCTATACTTTTGGGCAGATGCCACGTTTGTAGGTTGCAATGTATCTCTTGTTCCCTTGTAAGTGAGACATCATCCTCAAAGAATGAAGTGAAAGTAATTCCCTGACAGCACTTTTTGCGTACTTGTTAGCATCCTAGGATCATCACGTGAGAATCACGTGACGGGAACAGTCCGTACACGACATGTCACATACGAGGTTTTGTAGTCACAAAATCCTCGTGACTCCAGACGCGTCGGCCGGTTGACTGATGCTGCGACGGACACCGACAACCAACGATGGCAAAATCGTTGACCGCCTCCAGGAAAGTACTCGAATAAATAAACCCTTCAAGCCCCCAACGCTGTTAGTCCCTGTCGACCGTGTCCAGCCACAACGCAAACGAAAACGGGTTTCGTACAAGGGTCAACAGGGTGGAGATGATGATTCCGAAGATGAAGATGAAGCATCCAGGAAGAAGAAGAAGAAGAAGGACGGTCGCGATGATACCTACCACAACGAAGAAGACCTTCTTGCCGCTATCAAGACCTACCCTGTGTATAAACCGAAGCCATTCGAGCAGGTCGTTCGAAGATTTTCAATGCCTGCGATGACGAACAAGGACGGGACTTCGGTCCCTCTACTGCCCACCAATATATCGCTTGGGATCCGCCCAAAGGCGAAAATAATACCCAGGCCGTTACATGACCCTATGGAGGACCATGCGATTGTTCTTTATGATCCCACAATTGACGATCGAGAAACAGACGAGGAGAGGAAGGAACGCGAGAAAGAAGAGGCAAAGGAGAAGGCGGCGCAGGAGGCAAGGGCAAAGACTGCAGGCATGCACAATCCACACAAGAGCTTGAGGCTTCTACTCGGCGAAGGAAAAGACAACAAGGAAAAGATAGACAAAGTACCTGTCGTCATTGACCCGAGATTGACCAAAGTTCTCCGACCGCACCAGGTCGAGGGTGTCAAGGTGAGTTTTGCCTCCAGAAACTTGTTACTCTCTAACATGTCGTAGTTTTTGTATAAATGCGCCTCGGGAATGCTCATGGAGAACCAATATGGTTGTATCATGGCTGATGAGATGGGCTTGGGGAAGACTCTTCAATGTATAACATTGCTTTGGACACTACTTAAACAGTCGCCTCGTGCTGCAAAGCCCACTATCGAGAAGTGTATTATCGCATGTCCTTCTAGTCTGGTAAAGAATTGGGCCAATGAATTTGGTACGTTAATGATAGCTCCCCACCTGTCTACTAACTAAATGGACTCTCAGTCAAGTGGCTAGGAAAAGACGCGTTGAACCCATTAGCTATTGACGGAAAGGGGGGTAAGAGCGAACTATTGGAAAAGGTTGCTCGCTGGGTCGCCGCCTCTGGGAGGAATGTCACACAACCAGGCGAATTTTCTCCATAGAATACCCCGATTCCCAAGCTGATTTTCGCGACAGTGATGATTGTTTCGTATGAAACTCTACGGACCCTCGGGGCGTACCTTGCCAATTGTAGTGTTGGTTTACTTTTATGTGACGAGGGACATAGACTCAAGAATTCAGGCGAGTCTTTATTTTGCCAGAGCATCACTAGTGATAACGCCCACGGCAGAATCATTGACATACCAAGCGCTCAACGCTCTGAATGTCAAACGACGCGTCATTTTGACTGGAACTCCCATTCAGGCAGGTACCGCGACTTTGATGTGCGCTAACGCCTACCCTTACCTTTGCATGGACAGAACGACCTCACAGAGTACTTTTCCCTATTGAGTTTCGCCAATCCCAACTTTCTAGGCTCGAAGAATGACTTCCGGAAGAATTTTGAGAATTTGATCATCCGCGGACGAGATGCAGAGGCTACGGATGAAGTCAAGGCGAAGAGCGAGGAGAAGTTGAAAGAACTGGGTGGACTTGTGACCAAGTTTATCATCCGGAGAACAAACGACCTTCTCTCCAAATACCGTTTGTTTCAGCTTTTCCTAGAAATCCCCGAGTCTCAGCAGTGTTGTTCCAGTTCCTGTGAAATACGAACACGTCGTGTTCTGCGGACTCTCGGAATTCCAGCTATCGCTTTACCGACTGTTCATCTCTTCTCCAGAGATCAAAGCACTTCTTCGAGGAGCGGATTCTCAACCTCTGAAAGCGATCAACATTCTGAAGAAGCTATGTAACCATCCAGAGCTCCTTAATCTTCCTGAAGACCTTCGAGGAAGCGAGCGGTTGATCCCGGAGGGCTTTGCAGGTGCTGGCGCCTCTAACCGGGGACGGAGTCAGACAGTGCGATGCGACTGGAGTGGCAAGTTTGTAGTGTTGGAACGGTGTGTCAGCATATGCGATGCATGAATATCATTCTGACTGTGATAGGTTCCTGCATCACATCAAAACACAGACTACAGACAAGATCGTTTTGATCAGCAATTACACGCAGACGCTAGATTTGTTTGAAAGGCTCTGCCGGATCAAGAAGTTGGTTCCATCTCTGTCTGTATACGACACTCTGACAATGTACTCTGCAGGTATGGGCATTTCCGGTTGGATGGTACAATGAGCATCACGAAGCGACAGAAGCTCGTGGATCAGTTCAATGATCCTGAAGGGAAAGAATTTATCTTTCTTTTGAGCAGTAAAGCTGGCGGATGCGGCATCAACCTCATTGGCGCCAATCGGCTTGTATTGTTCGATCCTGGTGAGTTGGATTCACGCGACATGAATGGCTCAACCGAAGCTGCCTAGACTGGAATCCAGCGGCCGATCAGCAAGCATTGGCACGTGTGTGGCGTGACGGGCAAAAGAAGGAATGTGAGAGAGATATATTCTACGTATTGGCGCTCAACCTGACTTGGGTTAGGTTTTGTGTACCGATTCATATCGACGGGGACGATTGAGGAAAAGATTTTCCAGCGCCAGGCAAATAAGCAGGCTCTTTCGTCTGCCGTGGTCGATGAGAAGGAGGACACTGAACGGCATTTTTCGCTCGACGCATTACGGCAGCTGTTCAACTTTAACGAAAGGACATTGTGCGAGACACACGAGACATTCAAGTGCAAACGCTGCAAGGACGGGAGGCAAATGGTCAAATCTCCGGCTCTGTTATACGGGGACGCAAGCACGTAAGTTGAATTGTTTCTTTTCTAGTATATACGTTAAATCAATTGGTAGATGGAACCACTTTACAAACGGGGAGCTGGAAAACAACCACGATGACTTGTTACGAGCAGAAGTTGGATTGCCAGAGGTATCATATGTATTCCAGTACATCAGTCATTAGGATCATGACAATAAGAATCACTGGAATACATCGTCCCAGTCTGCCCATTCACCATCGACGGGCCGGACCTTGACTTTCTCGCCGGCAATGCCAAAATACGAGGCCTTCATCCAGGCCTTCATCTCGTCTTCGCTAAAGGGACCAAAGACTTGGTCGGGCGGGGGGCCGTTGGGAATGTCCCACTTGTATTCGTAGCGTACGTCGGCAGAGGGGGGTACCCATGAGGAGTCGACAGAGCCAGAGGCTCGGACGGACCGTACGAGCTCCTCGTAGGTCTTGGAGTAGATGTCAGACTCGCCAAGTGCCATGATATTGGACGCGAGATGGGTGATTTTCTCGATCTGGGTAGCGTCGGGCGCAGCTGGCTGCGAGTGGTGGGACGATTTCAGAGATTTCTTGAGCTGGACGCCGAGGCGCTGCAGCGCCTCGAGGACGGTCTCGCCCTTTTTGAGCATGGCGAGGAGCTCCTTTTGCAGGTTGGGCATGCCACCGCTCTCCTGGAGCTCCTTTTCCTCGGCCTGGATCTTGTCGCGCTGGGACTTGTCGTGCAGGCGTTTCCTGCGGCGGGCGAGCTTGATCTCGCGCTCGCTGAGCCCGTCCATCCACTTGTCGTGTGCGGCGTGGACGTCGACGGAACGGACGTAGTTGCCGTCCTCGGTGAACTTGCCCTCCTCCATCTCATCGCGCATGTTGAACGAGGACATTTGGTAGCCCATGCCGGCCTTCTTGCGGCGCTCGGCGTCGTCCTCGTCCTCTGGCTCCGAGTCGTCGTCAGACGCAGAGGCAGAGTCGTTGAACTCCTGCCCCTCGATGTCGCCGAGGCGGAGGAACTCGTCTTTCTTCTTCTTCTTCTGCTGCTGCGAGACACGGGCCGGGGCGTCGTCGAGGGCGAACATGTCGACGTCGTCATTGTCCGCGGCGGGCTGGGGTTTGCGGCTCTGGACGACGCCCTCGCCGTCGTCGCTCGAGTCGGAGTCGTAGCCGTCTGTGCGGACGCGGTTGCGGCGGTGGGAGGTGTTCTCGAGCGGGACGTCGATGTCGTCTGGGACGTCGGGGTCGGCGAAGCGTGTCTTTTTGGGGGCAGAGGTGGTGGTGCTGGGGGCGGCGCGCTTCATGGGAGTGCGAGTCACATGAGAGTGGTGTCGCGGTGGACGGCGCTGCCCGTCGTGCGCGGCGTCAGCTGATTGGTGACTAAGACGCCACGCGCCACGCCTCAAGTGCGTATCGCGTAAGTCTAGCAGCATGCAAGGGGCCCGGGGATTGGCCAGTCAACTTGCATGCATCGCACTGTGGATGAGTTCTTCACCACTTTCATTGCAGAAACGGGCATTCTGATGCATTATCTGGATCCTATACACGGCAGCCTTGCCAATGATACGTAAGTGGGCCTCAAAGTGCTCTCCGGTGATAGTGTCATGGAGACCGGGTAGAAACCGTAATGCATAACGCCGCCTCAAAGGGTTTCTTACTTATGTAGTAAATATAACGCACAACGGGGCTAGCTCTGGATGTTCTGTCCCATAAGACCCCTCAGCACTGTCCTCTCCCTCGACTGGGTCTCGATACATGAGACATTGAGCGATTGTCAGCTTTAAAGGCACCTGAATCACCTTGTGTTTCTGTAGCTGAAATTTAACTACGCGTGGGGTTCAATGATGACCTATCATGCATAACTCGAGGCACCCCAACCGCGAACATAACGCACCCAGTCCGGTTTGGTACGAGTATAAATTCGTCAGGAGATACATATGTCATGACCTCACCTTGACCCCTGATGTGCTGCCTCCATCAACGTTCCCCATTTGTCGTTACGAGAGGATGAGAGATGTTGGCGTGGATTCATTGAGTGATCGGTACTGTAGATAAGCTTGTTTATATCAGGGTGTCGGGACGACCGGCTTCTCTATGGATTCCACAATGCTCAGCCGGGTCCTGGGCTACTCGTCGATAGCCTGCTGGCTGTGTGCCCAGTTTCCGTGAGTCGCTCTTGTGTCCGCCTGTGCCCGCTCACCCGCCCCAGCCAAGTCGTCGAGAACGTCAGGCGCCAGTCGTGTGCGGGCCTCGCCCTGCCGTTTCTCGCCAACTGGCTCCTTGGTGCGCCTCTTTGTCGTTTTCTGCGGCGCCGCTGATTTGCACAGGCGACATCTCCAATCTCGTCGGCTGCATTCTGACGGACCAGCTTCCCTTCCAGGTACGCCTCTCTCTTTTGATCATCAACCCGCTTATCTCTGCCCGCGCAGACTTATCTCGCCACGTATTTTGTATTCGTAGACATCAGCCTCGTTGTACAGTATTGCTACTATTCCTTCCGCCCGAGTCCCCTCATCTACACCCGCCCCCTGTCGCACACCCGCTCCTCGGTCGACCGCGTCCGCTACCGCGCCCTCTCCGTCGTCGCCGCCAACGTCGCCGCCTCCGCCGCCCTCGCCGCCCAGCAGGACGACCATCCCCACGTCGACCACCGCCGCCGCTGGCCACCCGACGACGACGTCGACGTCGCCGCACTCGCAGACAGCTTCCACTCCGAGGCGCCCCACCACAAGTCCCGCCGCGCGAGCATATCGTGGAGCATCGAGCGCTACAGGCAGCGCTCCAGCAGCCTCGTCTCCGAGGACATCTTGCACGATGCCGCACACCGCGGGCGCCCGCTGCAGCGCGAGGCGCATGTCGGCGGTGCCCCGGAGGTGGCTAGTCCCAGCAGACTGCATTCCAAGGCGCGAGCGGGGACAATCATGTTTCTCGGCGTGTGGGCGTTGTTTGGCGTCGCCCATCACAGTCGCCGGGCGGGCACGGGTGTTGTGCTGAATGCGCGAGTGGACGACTCGCCGTTTGACCAGCGCACGATTGGCCGCGTTTTTGCCTGGCTGTGCACGACGCTCTATCTGACGTCGCGGCTCCCGCAGATATGGAAGAACGTGAGTGCTTTGGCCCCGACTCGATACGTCTGACGCTCTTTTAGTATGTTCGTAAATCCGTAGAGGTGAGGTTGTCCTGTGTCTGCAGATGGCCGCATCTCATGAGCGCTGCAGGGCCTGTCCATGTATTTGTTCGTCTTTGCCTTTTTTGGCAACACCTTTTATGTGGCGTCGATCTTGACGTCGCCGGCTCTGCAGGCGCCCGAGTCGGCGGCGTTCTTGTCAGAGAGCATCCCGTGCGTGGTTGGCGAGTGTCGCGGTGTGCCGGTGCTTACTACTCTGTGCAGATACCTCTTGGGGAGCGGGGGGACGCTGATGTTTGACGTGGTGATTGTGTCGCAGTCGTTCATCTACCGCCCGCGGGCACGACGCCACAGTGCAGTGTACAGCCGGCTGTCGGAGGAGGAGCGGGGACTGCTGGGAGACGAGGATGGGCGGGGACGGACACGGTGTAGTAGGGACATGCCGTAACAATAGATGCAAACATGCCCTCTTCTCTCTATGACGCTCTGGTCTTTGACGCTGCGCCCGCCGTCGAGCTCGCCCGCTCGACGCCGTACAACCTAGTGAGCTCGTCGTCGCCCACTGCGGCCCCTCTCACGCCCCTCTAGCGCGCACTCGTCCTCGAATACCTCGCACACGCCGGCCACGCCAACACCGCCGCCGCCTTTGCCAGCGAGAGCACCGTGCGCCATCTCACCCCCGACGGCGACGAGCTCGCCGTCGCACACGACCTCCCGCCCCACGAGGTCGCACACATCCACCAGCGCAAGCGTACGCCGCCGCCGCCGCCGCCGCGCCGCTGCCTGATCTGACAATTCGCAGAGATCTACCACCTCGTCCAGTGCGGCCGCGTCGACGACGCCACCCGCCTCCTCAAGTCGCACTTTCCCGCCGTCCTCACCGCGCCCGTCCCCGCCCGCCCCCGGCCCGCCAACCCGCCCCGCCGCATCTCGGACGTCGTCCCCTACGCCCCAGCCACCTCCACCGACCCCAAGCACCTCGCGCTCAACCTCCGCGTGCTTGCATTCATCGAGGCATGCCGCACCCGCCCTTTGCACTACCCGCCGCGCGCGCACGACCCCGACACCGACATGGACACGGACACGAGTCCCGCTGACCACCTGACGCTGCTCAAGATGGCGCAGAAGCTCCTCGCGCACGCACACATGCTCCCCGGCGACGCGGACCGCAGGACCTACGCCGCAGAGCTCAAGAATGTCGGCGGGCTCCTGGCGTACAAGGTCCCCGAGGAGAGCTCGATGAGGAGGTACCTCGCGCAGGAGCGCCGCGACGCGGTCGCGGACCAGGTCCACCGTGCCATCCTCGGTGTGTTGTGCTTTGCTGCGCCTGGCGGCAACGTTTCTCATGTGTTTCTCGTGCAGAGCACTCGGGTGTGTGCTCGATATCGGCGCTGGAGCTGCTCGTGCGGTATACGACGAGCGTGTGGTATTTCGCGAACAAGATGGAGGTTCGACCCCGTCCGGGCGCGCTCCTTCCTCCGACGCAACCGCCGTCGCAGACCAAGGAGCCCGAGGTCAGTCAGTCAGTCCTTCTTGCCGTTCAACGTACTCAATAGGTACTAGACCGTTCCGCCGTTTGACCTCGGTGTCTTTCTGGACCAAAAGTCATGAACCACTCGTATATATCATTGTACCACCTCTACATCGTCCCATCGTCCCCTGTTTAGTTTACCAAGGAATGTACTAGATACAGCGCACGCGCGCAGCCCCAATGTACGCAGGTCGTGCCACCTGCTCCATTCTACGTGCTCGAGCGCCCGGTCCGAGTCCTCCGCGAGGCAGAGCCACGAGTTGTACGAGAGATCGAGGACGACGAGGCGCGGGCATGTGCCGGGCAGCCGGTGGAGGGGCACCGGTGCGGGGAGGTCGAGCAGCGCCATGCGCGTGATGGTCGCGGGGAGACTGAGCAGCGTGGGCGTCGACAGATGGACGCCCACGAGGGCGAGAGTCGCGAGCGGCTCTGCGCCGCCGCCGCCGCCGTCGTCGTCGTCGGCCTCCCAGTCGTCAGAGGGCGGTTTGCGCCTGAAGTAGTCCCCGCGCAGTGTTGCGTGGGGCGCGACGACGAGCAGCTCGGCGGCGGCGTGGCCGTCTGGGTGGTACAGCGGCCAGAGCTTTGCGTCGGCGAGGGGCGCGTGGACGGCGGACTCGCGGACGAGGTCGCGGCGGAGGTGGGTGGGCAGCCAGGGGACGACGTCGCGCGTGAATTGGCGCGCGGGCACAGCGGCGAGCGCGCGCAGACAGAGGCTGGTCAGCGGCGGCACGCGGGCCGGGGCGAGTGCGGGGATCGCGAGGGACAGCGCACGGGCGCGCCAGGCGGGCTCGTCGTCGTCTGGGCCAGGGAGAGACGGCGTGGCGTGTGTGGCGCGCAGACGGTTCTGGGTGCGCCGGAAGTGCTCGCCGCGCAGGGTGTGCAGGAGGTCATTGACGCCGGTCATCAGAAATTTATTATAATCTATTCTAACGGTGTGAATGGGCTACGTCTATACGCAGGCGCCTCGATGATGGTTGGCAGCGACTTGGCCAGCTTTGCAGTCCCCGCGGGGAACGGCAGATCGTCCACGCCCTTGGGCAGCACCTTCTCGTACAGCCCCTTGGCCTGGTTGTGCGCGCTCAGCGCATTCATCTTCTTCTTTGCGTCGCGGATGAGCACATGCGCGTCGTCCACCCCCGGGATGTTGCCCCGCACGAACACCAGGTCCAGCGCCGAGTCGACGCGCACCACAGCGAGGTTTTGCACAGTCACCCGTTTGTTGCCCATCCGCCCTGCCATCTTTTTGCCGGGCCACACGCGGCCTGGGTCCTGTGCACGACGTGTGAGGTGCGGAGTAAACAAGCAAGGGAGAATATACCTGGCAGTTACCGGCGGATCCAGAGGACCGGTGGGAGACGGAGACACCGTGGCTCGCTGCGAGACCGTGGAAGCCCCATCGCTTCATCCCGCCCTGGAAACCTTTCCCGATGCTGAGACGAAACATGAGCACAAGTCAGCGCAAGACGGTGGGCTCGTACGAGTTGGCAACCACATCGACGTATTGCCCGGGCACAAAGTGGATGGCGGACAGTGTCGTGCCTTTGACATATACTTGAGCCTCGGTCATGAGATTCGACCGACGGACGTACCGACAGGAACGAGCGCATCAGGCGTCACTGGAAACTCCTTCACGATCCGTTTCGGTGGGACTTTGGCTTTCCTGAAATGCCCCAGCATCTGCCGCGTCGCCGTCTTCGCCGGTCGGTCCGACGCCGCAACCTGGACAGCGTGGTACACCGAATGGTCCCGTCGCACAGACCGCACATTCGCTGTAACTTGACAATTTTCCAACTACATACACCGAATGTTCGTCGGTCCACGGAGTAGAAAAACGACCAGCGCACGCACCTGGAGCACCGTCACCGGGACACGCACGCCCTGGTCGTTCCAGAGCACTGCCATACCCCGTTTCCGCGCAATCACTCCCGTGCGTATAGAATTGGGCGACCACTTCGCGGGCTCGGCAGACGCGGCCGTCGACGAGCTCGCGACGGGGGCGGCCTTTGCGATGCCTGTCGTGTGCAGGTGCCTCAACGATATCGCGCCCAGCGGAGGACGCTGGAGAGCCCACACCCTCAGCTGGAGCATACTTCTTAAATGTCTGGTTGTTCTGAATCGGAATCCGGAAGACGAGGAAGAAAATGTTGGCGGACTTCAAACTTGTGTGACCAGACCCTCGACTGCTCAAATGGAATGGACTCCTGGCCGGCCGCTGAACGGGCTCGGACAATCGAGAGTCTTAGGGGGAGAAAGAAGCAGCCTGCGGTGAAGCCGTACCCGGAGGTGGACGCTGGTGCTGGTGGACCGAATGTCGTCACTCTAGTCGAGCGGGACGGCCGGTTCGAGTGGGTTTCTCTCGTCAAAGAAGAAAACAATAAAGGTGCCGAGGCTCGTCTGGGGACATTGTTTCTGTGTCTGACATTGCAAGTCTGCAGTCAAGCCTCTCCGTCCGAGTAAACACACGACCATCTTCCCTGCGACGCGTCCACCGCCCGATCCGTTAGTAACGTCGACGATTCTTCGCAGTGCAGAACGCGGTGTTGGTTTTCTGTTCAAACTCTCTCGTTGGTAATTCGGGGCTGAGGAATCCACAGGCAAACTTTCTTCGTACATATCTCCCCGATGTCGACATACCCGCCGAGCTCATCCGCGACGAACTCTCGCAGGACGCTAAAATAACAGAGAGCTTGCGAAGGTTTGATCCTTACACGCGCAATCTCCTTCAGCCTATCGTAGCACATGAACAAGCGTATCTGGCATTTCCCATGGGTGAATTAAACTGCGATCTGAGTATGTTTGTGGTTCTGTGTCTAGTCTGGGGTTAATCGTTTCCTATGTAGATGTCTCCCCCTTTTGTAACTCGGGAGACGGAGTCGTCTTCAAACCTTCTGCTCATCCATTACGAACATTCAATACGCCTATACAGCAGATAGCCTCCACCGTTCCCGGGGTGCAAAGTGTGTTTCTCGTTTCCCTTGGTTTCTATTCCGTTTTCTACTACTTGGTACAGTGCCTTGTCTTGCTGTTCGCACATTCGGAGAGACTTGCCTTGTACAAGTCGACACTTCCAGTCCTACGCCATGCCTAGCCGAAGTTGCTGCTCTTCTGCATAGCGACACCGGCGGACGCGCAGTCGTCGACGTCGTTCTCTCGGCTACGCCGTTTTCCTCCTTAGTTGTGAATGATCTTGGTTCAGTTTATCAATGTACTACCACGGGCAGCGACAATACTTTGTACGCCAGTCTCTTTTCCATGTGTCATGGGCATAACACGTTTGCAGGGACCTAATTCGTCCTGCCCCCGAGGGCCAGAGCGACCCCTTTTGGCGTCTAGCCCGCGGCACAGGAGACACAAACTACCTTCTCGCGTCTGAACGCTCCCTTTCCCAGATCGACATCAGGGTATGAGGTTCTCTTCTTGCCAAGGCGCATCACTAAAACAAACCAAGGTCAACGAATCTATCGAACTCTTCTCTCTGGCCGGAACGGGTGTAGTGACGTCCGTGGAGGACCAAGGGGCTGATAACATCGTTAAACTGTGCACTACCAACGAACTTGTCTGGATTGACGCGCGGTTTGCTCGGAAGCCTCTCCTGGCGTACAAGCATGGCCGGCAGTACGACCGGTACCTGGAAGCGCGGACAAGCCCATTGTCGTCTGGTAGGTCTGCATCTGCACAGACCACCCGTGTGCATTCCATCTCACAAGTAGCATCCCAGCAGTGACCCTGCTGACTTCTCGCTCCAACTCGCTGGTCACTATATACGACGTTTCTCGTTCCAGAGGCCAGCTGATACACATCAATGCTCCGGCCTATTGTTTCTTCTCCGACGACGACGCATTCACTTCGTACACAGGCAGCACGCTATTTAGCCATCCCTCGCACGAGAATCCAGATACTTTCAGTCTCGTTCGGTTGACTGCGCTCGGCAGCTTGCACAAGGTCGACTTGACTGCGTCGGAAGGAGGCGCAGAGGCTTTTGGCGTCGCCTGGGATGCGGAAGTGGAAGAGCTCGAGACGAAGCCGCTTCGTGTGTTTGAACCTCCGTATGCGGATCAGGCTTTTGTTGAAGTGGATCTGTCTTCTGTGTACAACCGTACGTTCGGTCGTTATCCATCGATGGTTTCTTTCTGATGTTGGATGTAGATATCTTGTGTGTTCCTGAACAGGAACGAGAGCAAAGAGAGGAAGAGAACGCTGATGCTGTCTACAATCTGCTCGAAGTTATTCCAACGTTCTGGCAAGGTCTAGATGCCCCGATCGAGCATATTCTGACAACGTAGCTGTGGTTTTCCATCATTATGCAAAACTGTTTGCTTATTGTGTATCATTACTAGACGCGACGCAGTCCTACGAGCCGGGGATGAACCGACAGAAACCTCCAGATCTGACTTTTTGACGGATTGCGTCATAAACTCTACGAGGGGATATCGCGCACTGGTTCAAGGCCGACTTTCCCCCAATGACCTCGCAAAGGGCTCATCGTGGCATAAAAACCTCACTGCTACTCTTCAGCGGCTTGACTCGACGTTTCCGGATGACGCACGGAACGGTGCAGAGGCTTTCAAGCAGTACGATCTTGCGAAAGGTCCGGAACGTTCCGCCAAGTCATTGAGATACGAGAAAGCAGCGCGCGAACAGTTGGCGCTGGACCTTGCTCTGTCCGCGGATGTGTTCTCCTTACAACCGTTCTCGCGGGCTTCCGACGAAGGTCCGGCTTTGGAAGATTTGACTCAGACTCTATCTCTAGCGAGTGAACCCCCCGAGGTCCACTTCGGGTACCTCCGGCCCCAAGCCACTGGGCACTATAGAAGGGAGGAAACGGATGAGTCTGAAGCTTCAATGGGCGTTCGCTCTCTGCTCAAGGATTGGCAAATCGGCGCGGATCCAGAGAAATACGTATTCGTAGACCATTATGGCGGAAGCACTTCTACGCCACACAAAACTCAAAGAACGGATTCTACTACGCAGGTATTGGAGTTGCCGCTTGGAACGCAATCGCAGCGTCCGCCTGCGATTTTAGCTGCGTCTGCTGTTCCACGACGATTACCGGAGCCTAGTCGGCGGATTGTGGCCCAGTCGCAGCCTGACGCCGGAGGGGTCCCGCCGCGCACTATTGGGTTTGGTAGTCAGATGCCCTTGTCGAGTCAGCCCCAGATGCAGTCTTCGCAGGAGTACATGATGAGCACGCAGGTTTTGCCTGGGGCATACGGCGGGCGGCCAGTACTGCCCAAGAAGAAGGCGGCGACAAAAAAGCGCGTTGGAGGCTTCTAGCTAGGTTACATCATATAAAATGACACAGGCTGATTATCCGATGAGAAAAAAAACTTGAAAGAAATTAGTGCCATCAGTAACAACCGCCATCACTGATGACATCGATCTCGTTCTCGAATCTCGTAATTTCGACCGAGGAACAACGAAGGGTTCCACCACTGTCAATATGCTTTTTCAGCTGCACAAGTAAGTTATGCAAGGTGCTCTTCTTTTTTCTGTGTACAGAGAAGACTCGATCCGGCATTTGCGGGGAAAAAATCAATGTTGGTTTTTTTATAGGATTTACGTAAATGGAAGGAGCTATTCGGTTCCATGATGAACCTGGCCACGATGAGGAACAACAGCACAACAGGTGCAGCAAGTTTCAATCTCTGCTTTGCACATGTGGATTCGCACCATCCTCCTCGCCGCAATCCCTTGCGCTTTATGCCGTCATAATGTCACCGTGGACGACCAAAGTCCCGCTATCGTCTACGATCCTAGATCAAACTGGGCTCTCTCAGCCAACAACTCGTTAGATATAGGAAGCGCCCACATGCTCACGCAAGACCCCGCGGCGACGGCGACGTTCAAGTTTACTGGTTCGGACTTCTTATCAAATTTCGTCGGGATCCTTCGATTTAATCTTGTTGCTTCCAGGTGTCGCTGTTTATTACTTCTCTCCTTTGTGGCCCTACAGGGTCACTACTGCTGTATCGCTCGACTCTGGACCAGCAATCCTTCTTGATCTTGTCGATCATAGTCGACCCGATGCCGGACAGGGTCCCGAGACTGTGCAATCTCATGTTATCTGGAGCTCGGGCGAGCTTTCAAACACGCAGCATACGTTGACCATCTCAGTCGGTGCCGGCGAACCATATGCCGTCGTTGATGCTCTAGTGTAAGTAGCAACACATGGCGAGCCTCGCGGAATCTTGCTGATTATCTATTTCAGATATACTGCCCTTGATCCAAGCGATGTAACTACGACCTCTACCTCCGCAAGTTCTACTGCATCGACTTCAAGCAGCACACAGGCACTCTCCAGTTCCAGTTCCAGTTCCAGTTCGACTGCTGCTGTTGCTGCCGCAACGTCGGCGTCGGTGGACGAGTCAAAGTCAACAAATGTTGTTCCAATTGCACTAGGTACTGTGTTCGGAGTACTGGCTTTGCTGCTCATCATCCTCGGAATATGGTTCTGGCTCCGACGGAAGAGGCGGCCAGCGTCAGAGGCATGGACAGTACCAGGGACTCCCTATCATGGTTCACCACTAGTCTCAGCCGTCAAGTCCAATGTGCCACTAATCGAAGCCAGCGGTGGTGAATATGCCTCTGCTGGTGCTAATCAAGCATATGACAACAGCTGGGGAGGAGGGGCAGCATTAGGCCTTATCCCTGGTGCGATGTCCCCTGCGGTGGCCGCATCGTATGCCCAGCCATATGCGAATGCGGCACCAACCACAGAAGACCCTAAAAATGACGGGTGGCAGGGTACGACTGCTCAAATTGCACAGCGCTACATGCGTTCGCCTAATCGATACCAGCCAACTACTCTATCCACTATTACCGAAACTTCGCCACAGGGATCACCTCTTGCCAACTCGCCAGGTTCTCATACCGGGGACTTGTCAAATGACGGTGGAGGTGTAAATCCCACCTTGGAAAATAGGGAACCTCCGTTCCCAGTTCTTAGGTCTGACCGGCCTTGGGAACCCCCCACGTATCCCCAATGAGTATTTATGATATACCTCACGTCATTTACTACGGACTCGGATAAGATACGAGAATGACTTTCTTACATAGTTATTCGATTTCGTAGCTTGGGTATTTAATCGAAATAAAAAAAAAACCAAAACATACATATCTGTGAACTCATTCAGCTCGACACATTTCAACAACACTTTCCAGCCACGCTTTACGTTCACCGCCCCAACCTCCCAGTCTCGTCATCTTCCGGCCTGGAAGACTTGGATTTCCAGTCGGTTCCATTTCTATTTGAGCCATCAAGGCTCGACATCTGGTCCGAGTAGACCAATGATGTGAAAGCGCCCACCAAAGGATGCTGTCGCTGGAAAAGAAGACTCCTCTCAGAGTCTCTTCACACCCGGGACTGCAAGTAGGTATCTGTCCCCACAGACGAAGTATCGTCCGGATGAATACACGAGGGAAGTACAGCAGGAGAGGTGGATCTAACCCTGGTGAGAGATGAGTACGATAACGTCCACCGGTGACGTTCAAATCATACAGATAATGTCTGTACAGACATCGGTGACAAACCGCGCGCCCAACGACTGGTAATTGCCATCGATGACCCAACCCTTGTCACTGTCCGCCATGGCAGCGAGAATCTTTGCTTTAAACTCGTCTTCTGGAGTCTCTTTCCATCCAGGGTTCCAATATAACCGGTCAAGGGAGATATATGGGACCCCAAGGATTCGGGCAAGTTCATTCCCGGTCGTACTCTTCATAAATTGGTCCTTAAATTGACCCCACTCACAAAAGAGTGTAATTCAGCTTACCTTGCCAGTTCCTTCCAGTAAATGACAGAGACGTCAGCCATCAGAGATAGACATCTGTAGCAAAAGGAATTCTACCACTGTTGCCGATCATGTGGACCTTGTAACGTCCTTCACCGTCGCCCAACAGTGGAGTTCTCATCATGGTGATTGTTGACAAGGTCGTCACTCGGGTAGCATGTGATCGCGCAGTCGGACCTGCTTTGTCCGGGAATTTTTCACAAGCAAAGAACGCCTAATGTCCGCGCGCCGTGGGGATGGAAAATGCAAAATTCAAATTGATTTTGCAGGAGCCTAAAGAGGTGCCTAGTATAATAGTCAATAGGATTGTTATGTCATGAGACCCGAGATAGAATGAGTGGAGCGATACATATGATATGATTATCTACACAAGCAATGAGCAAAGGACAAAAACAAAAATTAAAAGAAGTCAAGTGACATAGGAACGCGTTTGCTCGCTTGCAATCGGGACTCGTATCCACAAATTCTTCATTCGAAAGATTTTTGGTTGTATCCACCCTCTAGCTCGACTCAACGCTGCTCTGTCGTGCACACGCACGAAGCTGGTCCGTCCGCCAGCCAAGTAACCGAGCTCTATGGATGGAAAATCGTTTGTTTTGTCTTTTACCTCTCAAGTCTGTCTCACTGACGCGAGTCTCCAGGATACCTAATCCTCTGTATGACCCGGCTGCTCTCCACGATGTTCTCCGACGTAAGCTCACATTCCTATCCTTGTGTACAATAATCTGGACGGGCTACTTCAGGCAACAGAGCCGCTGTCTGTGCACTCTCGGCCAGTCTTATCTCCACTTTCGCTGGGTATCCGGTATGTGTAGTATTTCCACCCGAGTCTCCATCTCATAGCAACGTTGCGCAGCTGGACTCCCTCAAGTCCAGACTTCAGACAACGAGGACCCCCATAACCATCCCCAAATTGGCGGGCATTGTGTATAGAGAAGAGGGCATCATGGGCTTTTATCGTGGACTTTGGATACCCCTCTTGACTATTTCGTTCGTCCGTAAGTGCTGAATATTTGTTCGTCGGTCTGAGGTCATTTTCATTTCACTCAATACCAGGCGCGGCGAGCTTCACGATATACACCCGTACCAAAGAGAACTTTCAAGAACGCAACATTCTCTGTCGCAATAGTATAATTGATGTCGCTCTTACTGGTGGCGCCGGCGGTGCCATGTCGGGGGCTTTGATATCCTTCACCAGTTGTCGTGCGTTCCTCTCGCAATTCTCTCATTCTATTTCATTCACACATATACTCTATAGCATTTGAACTCGTCAAGGTCAGAAAGGCACATATATACCTACTTTTCTGTGTTTCACCTTGCCATCAGATCCGACGGCAGCTGGAGTTTTCTATCGCTGCTACTAAGGGAGTACACCTAACAAAGCCTCCTGGAACATTAGAAGCTGTCAGGCAAACATTCAAAACCAATGGGTTTGCCGGACTCTACACCGGATTTCGTCTACATTTTCGTACGTGGAGCCACTGATCAACCTTGGGAGCCACCCTATATATAATTTCCATCTTCAGTCCGGGATACGGCAGGGACCGCGCTTTATTTCCTTGAGTATGACGGCATGCGGCATTTACTTGGACGAAAGAGGAATGGGGAACAAGGTCCCACGCCGTCATGGCTGCCCATGCATCCAAATTTTGTTCCGTTCTTTTGTGGCTCTTTGGCTGGGGTACGTCGTACCGGTGATGTTCTGTAACATATAGCCTTATCTTCATATCTATCATGAGGTTACATCATGGGCTCTTATATATCCTCTCGATGTGTAAGTACATTTTCTTGCCTCTTTTTGGGCCTTCTAATCGGATTGTAGGGTCAAAACCAAGATACAGCAACGGGCGCTCGCTGGTGAAAAGTATCGAGGAGTCTCTGAGACCCTTCACCGCCTTATACGAGGTCTGTCAATCACGTCCGCCTGCATTAAAAACATGTTCTCACAAGTTGGTATAGGTTCAGACCCAAATGCTCCAAAGACGCTGTTGATGGGTATGGCGCGAATATATCGAGGTCTTGGTGTCAGCGCTGTGCGCAGTATCACCACCCACGGTTTGCTTTGGACGCTCTTCGACATGGTCGGCAACTATATAGACAATCTGACTTGCACACGCGAATCAAAGGAGTACTGAACAACTCTTTTGATAACGCTACATATCTAATAGGTTCAAGTTCTCTGGTCTTTTTGACGTCAACACTTCTTAAATTAGGCAATCATATTGGTTCTGTAGCTTCAACCATCATACGCTACTCATCTTGTCTCAAATGCAAAATCACTCAAATAATGTATATCCTCATTCACTCTTGTTTGATCTTCATCAATTCCGTAAATCTATATTTGTGAATCTAGATGGTCATCTACCGAGCTTGGACATAGTCATCAATCTTCAAAAGCAAACAGACTGTCTCGGTGGCAAGTTCGATCGCACTTGTCGAAACGAGCAGAGGCTGCACAACTTCTTCCTCCAGAATGTTGGATATCAAACCCTGAATCGTCGTAAGTAGGATTGTTCCTCTAGTAGACGTGAATTACACACCCTTCGAACATTGATACCAGCGGTTCTCTCGCCAAGAGCATGGCGATTCCGAAGTTCAGTGACAATGGCAATCGGATTTAGGCCTGCGTTTTCGGCCAACGTGACGGGAATGACTTCGAGAGCATCGGCATAAGCCTGGAAACAATATGCTTCCATTCCTTTCAAAGACTGCGAATATTGCGATAGAAGACGAGAAACATGAATTTCTGGGGCACCACCGCCGCCAATCAAAGCTCTGAATCGTATCAGTAAAGGAACTAACATACTGTTCAAGCAGTAGATAAGAAGACGTACCGCTTTTTCACGAGACACCGTACTACACAGAGTGCGTCGTGAAGACTGCGCTCACATTCTTCGACGACTAGATTGTTGCTGCCCATGGCGAGAATGCTCACAGTCCGCCCCCTGTTCTTGACACCCGTAATCTTCACCACCTTCGCTCCCGACTGTGAGCTTTCCTCTACCAAGTCGGCATAACCCAGCTTGTCCTCTGTGAATGCTTCGATGTCAGCAATGGGCTTGCAACCAAAGCTTTTTGACAGAAATTCGATCTCATCACGCTCGATATCTTTGATGACAAGGATATTAAGACGCTTGAGGAAGTTGAGGGCAGTTTCGTCGACAGCATCTCGAAGGATGGATTTTTGGATGAGAAGGACATTACAGTTGGCCTTTTTTATTTTTTTGCAGAGATTAAGCAAGTATTGGCGACCTTCTTTAATAACTTTGTCCATCTGGCGATAATCGTTGATCACAACCGTGTTGTCCATCTAAAGTTCAAGGAATAATGAGATAACATGAACAGAGAAAGCGGATAGTAAACCATACGTCAGGTTTTGGAGCACTGAGCTGGAATTGAATGATTGCGATCTTGGCCTTCTCCATACGTGTAGGACCACCAGCAGATGTGACAACGTTCTGGTGCAAAACTACCCCATCGACAAGCTCAGTATCTTCAATCGTTCCTCCGACCTTTTTGACGACGCGGATATCTCGTAGATCAACATTAGAGGAACTTGGTGTCACGAGACGTGTGACGGCAGCGACCGCAATAGGTGCCAGGGTGGATGAATATTGAGAAACGATCTAGGTAATAAAGATCAGCACCAACGGTGGATGAGAACAAGAAGGTCTGAAATACCTTGGAGTTTAACGATGTGCTTGCTGCGCGTAAGAGACTTGCGTTGTCACTCAAATCCACTGGAGTTGACATTTCTGTGAGGCATTCCACAGCCTTTACTGACGCCTTGAGAAAAGCTTCTGCAATGATTGTCGGATGTATACCCTTCTGCAACATCTTTTCAGCAGCACCAAGAAAGCTTCCAGCCAGAACAACAACCGAAGTTGTACCATCGCCGGCTTCAATATCTTGCGCAGCCGACAAATCTACGAGCTATTCTAGGCATTAGTATTATCAAAAGCACAAGGATAGATCTTGCCATTTTCGCGGCTGGATGAAGAGCCTGTATGCTTTTCAAGATTGTTGCACCATCATTGGTTATGATCACCTCGCCCTTGGATGTTTGGATCTGTAAAAAAAACGTAAGACGTAGTTTAAACAGAGATCAAGAAACATTCACCATCTTGTCCATTCCTTTCGGCCCCAAGGATGTCCTCACGGCATTACTAATTGCTGGAACGCGGTTTTAATAACTTCAACGAACGAGGACGAACACATAAGAATGAACGGACCCTTTGCCGCTACCATGTTAGACAGACGCAGCTCCATGGGCTTTCCCTTGGAGAATGGTTGAGTTTTTGAGGATAGAGATATGCTAGTATACTACCTTGTCATTAAAGGCGGCATTGGCGCCAGTTAGAGGCTTGGTAATGCCTTGCTGACTTTGAGATGGGTTTGCGGACATGAACAGCAACGATGAAGGAATCGACGCGTCGATGAAATAAGATGTCACGGCGTGACTCCATACTTGCGTACCCACTCGAGGCTTGCGTACCCCTTCACTCAACCACTCAACCATGGACTTCGTGCGTTGCTCATCACCATCGTCGCCAACCCCGCTGATCTTACCTTTCAAAGGGATTTGGCGGTCACAACGCCCCGGGAGGCCTCCTCCACCAGCTCGCACAAGGGTAAACGTCTAACATATCTATTATTCTTTTGATCTCAACGTCGCCACAGAGCCTTCCCTGGCGGTTTGGGCTTCCGACAAGGCCGCTCCTCTGCGAGGTCATACGATGAGTATCTAAAGGCATACAGTGTGGCGATGTTGCCAGGAAAGGAACGAGAGAACGTCTCGTACGGAGGCAAGAGTACGCGTCCTTTCTTGCGATATTCTTGTTCATATGCTGATTTGTGATTCAGTCATCATGCCACCGTCTGCTCTTGCAAACCTAACAAGCCTCGACCTGGAATCCCCTTGGATGTTCCAATTGCGCAACCCAAGCAACCCTGCCGCATCCACTCATGCTGGTGTCCTCGAGTTCATAGCTGAGGAAGGCGTTGTTCATCTTCCTTATTGGATGATGAGAACACTACGTCTCAACGAAGGCGATCCCATTAGAATTACTGGAACTGAATTACCCAAAGGCAAACTTGTAAAGCTTCAGGCACAATCTGTACATTTCCTGGAGATATCAGACCATAAAGCTGTGTAAGTGCTGCCGACCAATAACATTCTGCTATATTTACCTTGTTATCAGTCTTGAGCAGGCCTTGCGGAACTTCTCATGTCTTACTCAAGGTGATATCATCGAGATTTGTTATAATTCCATCGTATTCGGCATCCTTGTGATGGAGACAACTCCGGGCGGTGAAGGCATTAGTGTTTTGGACACTGATCTTGAAGTAGATTTCGCGGCGCCAGTTGGTTATGTTGAGCCAGAAAAGCCGAAACCTCTGCCACCATCAACTATGGCGTCGAAACTGAAGATTGACCTTAATTCATCCTCTCCTGGGTCATCACGGCCCAGCTCTTCGTTAGGCGGGGGGTTTTCAGGCACTAGCACTGGAGCCACCACTGTGAGCAAGGATGGCGATGTTTGGGAGAGCTTCAAGGGCAAAGGGGAGACACTCGCTGGGCGGAAGACTAAAGGGAGAGGCATCAGTCATCGTAAGGCAGAACAAGTGGTAGAGGGCAGCAAGATAATTCGGACTGAGTCAGTCAAGTTCATCTTCTGGTTTGCCAAATACTGAATTCTCTCATCTGCAGCAAACACCTCATCGTCTCAAACAGTACTTTCGAGTCTGACCAGAAAGTCCCTGCAGCTCTCAATTTACCATTTGGGCACCTATTCTTTGGCTTTAATGTTATACCTTATGTGCCGCCAGCCCCCGTTCCGGGATCCCCTGACTCTTCAAGTCAGGTGTGTAATCATTTGCTATGAGTCGTTCAGTAACAAGAAGTCATATTGCATCATTAATAGGTACCCTCGCCTTTCTCGGGCTCTGGCAACACATTGAGCGGCCGCAACACTCATGCTTCAGCCGTCTCTTCGAAGGGCAAAGAGAAGGAGAACCAAAAGTCTTATGACTGGGCTGGGACAGGACAGACGCTAGGTCAAAGTATACCAAGAGAACTTGGTCCGGTCGGAGCGGGTGGCGCGCGCGTTCCTAAACTGCCGCAGCGCAACAAGAAGCAGAAAGAAAAGAAGGAAAGAAGTCCCTCGCCTGATTGGGGTGTGGATGATGACGACGTTATCATGATATATGATAGTGATTGAGCACCCCTCAGAAGTGTATATTGACTTGTACATTATTTTTTCGACATCTAAGTATATTCTAGAAATTTCTCGTTGTTTCTCGTCGGGGATCTTCTATTAAAGCATGACTACACCAACACCCTTTCCTGCTGGGACTCCACCCTCAGAATTCATACCCGCCAAGGGTGCAGTTCTCCAATTATACAAGTAGAAGTTCAAGACGCCGTCACCAACGCCAAACTGTAACATTAATTTCATCAAAATGACAGTCTATATGTTGACAATGCAACAAACGTACCTTAAGTTCTGATAAAATGGGTACATTATCCATGAGCGTCAAAGCGTTGAACACGTCAAAGTTAGCCTTATTCGCCACTACCAAAGCGTCACCAACTACGGCCTCTAAGCGCTTCTTGAGGCTCCCGTTCTCTTCCGCACCATCCGCGAACGCTGTTTCCGTGGCGTAGTAATAAAGATATGCTGCCTCGAGTACAGGAAACCTGACATTATTGATAACCGTCGATGGTAATGAATAAAATGAGAAGAAATCAGTAATCCTATGTGTCTCCGGGTCCTTAACGAGCTTTGGTCAGTATGAATAAGCCTCATTGTTAGACATCGATCTTCACCTCAACAACATAAGTCCACGTCACTTGTCCTACCCTTCTTCCTGGTCCACCGTCGCCTAATTTACCGGTACCCATTCCGCTCATGAACTGATGCCTCACTTCATCAAGGTTATACAATGGAGCTAAATCGAACCGCTGCATGTATCGCAGAAATAGGTCGGCGACCTGTGGCACATCACCCTCCTCCATCTCACGAAGTCCAGGCACAGAAAAAGTGCTTGGGACTTTGTTCACGCGAATCATCCGCGCAAGAGTCATGCTGCGGGGAACATAGGCAAATTTGATATCAATGAGTTTTTGAACGTTTAAAAGACGGTGATAGTATCTAAATGAGAGAAAATTAGGACTACAATGAACGGGGACAAAGATGGTTACATACCGACAAACGGAGACTGGCGTAGGAACGACGACACCGGCAGTGTAGATGGCTTGGAAGACGCCTTTCAGATGGACTTGCCGAGTAACTTCCTTTATCATGACAGGAGCTAGGCGCTTCGACCGAAGTTTTTTGTGCACACAGAGGTAGTTTATCTCAGCAACTGGTATTTGACTGAAGACGCTAGATGAGCGCCTTCAAGAACCAATTTGTCAACTCACTGTCTTCGGACGCGTATCATCATGGGAACTCCAGAAATAAACGCCACCAGTTTTTTGTTCGACGATACGCGCACACCGACGTGCCAATCTTTATGATATCCCGGAGGCGTGAGTGCCCTGTATTGAGGTAAGCTTTCCACTCCATTTAGTAAGTGGGAAGTGTCAAACGCGCCAATGGAGAAATTCCGCGGTGTATTGGAATCTGAATGCGGCCTGATCATCTTCAACGTAGTTCAATGACAAGAGGTCATACACCTCCTCGTTCTAAAAAAAGGGATGTCAATAAGAGATGGACCATCGCATTCATTCGTCATCTGCTCACTTGTCGAGGGTCACTCAAGTCAAGTATCGACCACTCAAAATTATCTGGCAAGGGGTATGCGTCTTGCCGGACTTCTCCCGGTGGTTTTGAAGGTTCAATGTAGCCATCGTCGATAGGTGGTCCTTCACCTGATTTATGACTGTATAAGCTCTGAACAGCTTTTGAGCGCGCGATGAAGATTTACCAAGCTGAGGTACCGGCTGCGTTCCCCAGAACTGTGTGGTGATCCTGTGAGCTTTAGATCGCGTACAGATACATCGCAAAACGCACTTTGTGTTCACCTATGTCTTTCTTATTGATACCCCCGATACCAGCCTTCCCCTTTACCAGATCCATGATTTTGAGCCTCTCCAGCGCCTCCCTCACGTTTTCCTGATTAGCTTGGGCAGATGCAGTCGAACCTTCTGCCTTAACTTCATCCAAAACACGGTCTACGAGTTGCTGTGGTATTTCTGAGTCACCACGCAGAGCATTAAAGGCTCTGAAGGCCTTGGATTTCTTCTTTTGTTTTTTACCTGACGAGGTTGACGTTGACGAGGTTGAAGGAGAGGCGATATCGGACGCCGAAGATTGTTCTTCCTCCTGATCTAAGATCGTTGGCTGGTCGTCAACATCAACAGCATGCTCCTTTTGTATTTGGGACGAAGACATAAAGAGAAGGAAGACAAAGTAGTCAGCAAGCACGACTAAGAATGTCGACAAACGTCCTCGCTTGTTGATCTATGTTTTTCCACGATGAAGGCTTTAAAGCAGCATCTTCTTATATACATTATATAATACAGAATATGTTAGAATCCTTCATCCCAATACCACTTTACGATATAGTGATTTTCTTAGGCGTCAGCTCAGGACAGGTCTTCGGGAAACTAACTAAGAGAACTCCATCCTCCATCCTGGCCTTGATTTCATCCTCCTACAGGATGGTTAGCTTCGACACTGGAGCATTGGACCCCACATACCTTGACCCCTTGAGGAAGCTGCAATGTGCGCGAAAACTTGCCATACTTGCGCTCCCGAATTGCATAACCGTGTTCATCATGCTCAGTCGACGACTTGCTTTCGCCGCTGATAGTTAAACGACCATTGTGCACATCAATCGAGACATTTTCCTTCTTTAATCCAGGCAACTCAAAGGTTGCAGTGACGACGTTGGTAGAAGAATCCTCATGTAAATCCATCCTGCAACAGAAGATGAGAATTTAGAAGACAAACATATCGATAGAGGTACCTTGGCTTCAAAGGACGGTTGGCACTGGCAACATGACTTTCAACACCGCGACGTTGAAGCTGATTGCCACTGTTCGCTTGATTGTAGCCGAAGGCATCTTCAAGCAACTTCTCGAAATCGTAATAAGGCTCGTAGTAGAAGACAGAAGACATTGTGTGGGATGACGATGAAACAACGGGCCACAATAGTTATAGTTTTATATACAGCGTCAGCGGAACACTTGCGTCATTCGATCTTGGAGACATCCGGATCTAAAATTCCTGAGTGACACCAATTCTGTCGGGAAGTATGAAGAAAGGAAGTCAGTTTTACTAAGGCAGAGCGAGAGTCCTGAACAACAACGGAGACCATGAAACACAGCGTGATGCAAATATAGACAAGCACAAGCTGACTCAACACCGTCATGAATGGATCCGTGCAGAACCTCGAAGAGGCCGCTAACATAGCATCCGAGTTCATATACAGTGAATACATTTTTCGTGGTTGTGAAGCCGTTGACAAGCTTGCCCAGGTCTTGACAACCTCCCTAATGAAGTGAATCATCTTTTGCAAGAAATCAAAGCCAAAGAGAGTCGGGCCCAAGGTACGCGCATGTGGCAGCTCTTTGCAGTGAGGTGCTCATACAAACTCAAGATCTTCAGCAGGAAATTGACAGAGACGCGGCTAAATACATCCGTCATTCCATTCGTGCCTCGGCTTCCGTCCCGTCATCGCCTTCCTCTCGCGCTCCTTCCCCTAAATCTAATGCTCTCCCAGCCAAGATAGAGGCTGCCTATGCAGAAATTGACCAATTGTCGGCCGAGAAAATTACCATTGCACAGACTTTGATTGATCTCATTACTCGCACGCGTTCGAGGCTTGATTCCGACCTTGCGAGAGTCAGGATTTTGCAAGGCGAAACAGTGGACTATGTTTCCGCTCTAGGAACTTCTCTAACGGCGATACCTAGCCTCAGTCTGTCCGACAAGAATCCTGCGGCACAGGTTACCGACAGCCTCCGGAACGCACTCACATCAACACCCACTTTGCCTGATCTAAGACAGCCTGCACTCCCTAGTGCAAGTCCCTCCGCAGTTTCCGCATCCGTTGCACCTGCTCTGAAGAGTATGCCGATTGCTTTGTCTTCCATTTGACATGAATCTAAATGCTTACTTCCCAGAGCGCCGTCTTGCTGCATCATCCGTCAAACTAACTCCGACTAAACACCGTTCGGCCTCACCTACTACCATTGCTCCACCGGCGTCATCACAGCGTGCAACTTCACGTCTCTCTCGGAGCAGTATCACTCGTCAAGATACGGACCTGGATGAAGGGGAAGATGACGCTGAGGGTGAGGGAGATGATGCTGAGGACGAAAGACCCTACTGTTTCTGTCAAAAGCCTAGTTATGGCGATGTAAGGAATTATGGCTACATTTCCTTTGTATTTTTACTGATCTGCTCTCCAAGATGATTGCCTGTGACAATGAAGGTGGTTGCCCTTTCGAATGGGTATGTTACCTAATAGTGTTCTAAATGTAGTCACTGATTCAAAACGCTCAGTTCCATTTATCTTGTGTGGGTATGAAGCAGCCTGCACCAGAAAAATGGTATTGCTCGGTGTGCGCACCGACTATGGGTTACACCAAGAAAAAAGCTCCAGCACCCCCAGTAGGAAGGAAGGGAAGAAAGAAGTAGTCCCTCCTAACACTGTATTTCTACCTGGTTAATATAAGCATGAAGAGTATACGCTATGAAAGTGATCGCAAGTCGATTAACTCGGGGGTGTTGAAGATTGGGTATGACAAATATTTGAGAAATTACTTGCAGCGCCGGCGACGTTTAACTCGTTCGGCTAAGGTATAATCGTCTTGTGTGGGGATATCAGAGTCCACTACGGTCTTCAGAAGTTGATCGTGAGTTCGTTTGGTAGGGGAAGATATCAAAGGCACGGGCATTGCAGGGGGTATACCTTTCACGTCCTTCGAAGGACTGTTTACCTCAGCCAGTCCATAAGAAGCGAAAGATTTAAGGTCTGCAGTAAATAAGACCTAGACATTAATCAATAAGAATTGTGAGGATAAGAGAACACTGCGACGCACTGAATGTGCCCATCCTGCATATTCACCCCACACATTGAATAATTTGGCATTAACGTCCTCATACAGCTTGGGCGTCATGTTAACCTTCTTGCCATTGGAACTGCCTTTCAGCCCATAGTACTTCATGGCGATTTGATGGACATGCGTGTCCACCGGGACAACTTCTTTCTATTTCGAACCATCAGAACAAATTTTGTCAAGTGTAAGATGGATTGATACCTTGTCCAAACTCATTAAAAGTATGCAATCTGCAACCTTTCTTCCTACTCCAACAAATTTCAAGAGCTCTTCTCTTGCCTCGTTGGTTGTACTGTGCCTAAGTCCCATTAACCATTGCTCTGCAGGCTCAAGTTCGTCGCTAAGAGAAGCAGGAGCCCCTCCATGGGCGTCGACAAGCATCTGGGCCGTCCTTTGAATGAATTCGGCACGGTAGCCAAATCCGAGGGAACGAAGGGTTGCAGAAACACTTTGCTCGGCAAGGGCAGAGGGAGGTGGAAATGGATGGTATGTTATTTCTTCACCAGGAAAAGTTAGTAAAGGATCAGAATATCGTTTACACAAAGCGTGGATCATCTTTGTTATGCGCGAAATATTGTTGTTTGAAGAGCATATGAAACTACGGAGCGCAATTTTTGATACAAGTCGCGACAATCAGACAAGCACATACGACACCAGATTCTCCCATGGATCCTGCCTTAGCATTCGTATTCCCTGGAATCTATGTTGCATCCTTGCAAAGACCGGATCACGCGTCGACCACTCATTGTAGAGAGCGGTAAGGTCGATGCCTAGTTGAAAGTAATCCTTCAGCCAAATCAGTGTTTCTGCATCTAGCAACGCGGTTTGCGTGGGTGTAGGTTGTGGATCTGGATACACAGAACGATAAAATAGAGTAGTAGGTGATTGTCGAAGACAGACAACGCGGTCGCGTAGACACAGACGATATTCTGCATCCTCTGCGAGGAGTACCGTAGACCAGCGAAAGGACTGGCCGCACTTGAGAACCGCAGCCAGAGAAAGCTGTGCAAGGGGCAGCGGAAGGGAGTGAAACGCAGATGATGGTAGAAAAGACATGGTGGGCAATGGCGCGATGCGCGCCAGGAAGGAACAAACAATCATTAATCATTTGTTCATGACCTCAGACTCGTTCCTACCTCGTATTCAGTCCGTTTTCTACTCCGTCTTTGACGTGCACCAGGGCCCAAAGATCGTTGCGCAAGTTCCGGAGGGTCTTATTGCTGTCCCAGAGAGCCTGATCACTCCCACATCACCGGTGGATTATCACCGTGAACTAACGCGACCCGTTTCGTCAACATCCGGACCTTTTCTCTTTCATTTCGACGATGTCTCGAAATATGTCATCCCTCCCAGCCAGCTCTGTGGGCGTCTGGTCACTTGTTCTACCAAGAACCATCGAGTAATAGGTTTTCCTGTCGAACTGAAGGGAAAGTATGACCGCAACTACTTTCGATATAATTTATGTTTCGTGTTCGACCGTTCTGCGGACCTCAGTTGTTATGAGCCAATAGTTCGAAAAGTTAGCCGCGTTCTTTCTTCGTGTGAGGTATTCTGGTTAATTTCTTGCTCTTGAACCTCGGTTGATAAATCTATACTTAGAAAGAATCTGGTTTTTTGCATAATCCCAAGACTTCCGCCGCAGTGCCTACTATTCTAGAACAACTATACGAAGACCTGAACTCATATTCAGAAACGTCTATCGCAATAGATCGCTTCAACTCAGTAGAACTCAAGATTTTCCCCTTTTACCCGAACCCTCCTCAAGTCGAAGACTGGATGGTGCCCCTTGCCCTTATTAATATCCCAAAGCGAATAGAGGATAACTGGGATCTGACCATGGTCAAAGTAGGCTCCTGCCCGTTCGATAATCCGTCCACGACGAATGACATTTAGATCACCAAATTCATAGATGGAACAAATCATGTCAGTCGAATAGCGTATCTTGCGGATTGTGATATTACTCTTACTCGTCAAGCAATATCACATCTTCTGTATGGTCTATTTTTGGTGTCTAGCTTCCTGTGCTCATGCCTAATAGGTTCTATCAAGTAATCATGACAATTGATATATTCCAATTTTCCAACATGTACACTCTTTCAAGCAGCATACAATGGCTTGCAGACGAAGCTCATGTTCGAGACGAATGTGGCCCGTACGTGACCAAAGTCGGTTCGTACGAACAGGTTTCTCTGCTTCTATCTCTGATGACATTTTAGGACACTCGATGCCTGATTGGCCTAAACTCCTCCGGCTCTACTCAAGGATGAAGCCTGGAAAGACCGTGCTGGAGTGGATGAATGAACACAATGTTCACCAACTTGGTATTGACGTCAGACGTTTCACCAGTTTCGGCGTGATCAAGGTAACAGGTCGTAACTCTCATTCTCTTAACGATCCTCACCGCTGGGTAGGGGTTCCTACGTAGAGTCCACCGTTACCCAGTACTCCTTTCCCCAGACCCGGCTCAAGTTGCATCCGTAGCGACTACCTTTCCACGCCCGCGTGGAAACAGTCTTCCTGGTGGGCCGCCCGTGCGATATCCTCCATACACTCCATCCCCACCACACGCCGATCCAACTTCCCATGCATATCCAACAAGTCAGCCCCCTGCATTCTTTCGTGGTCGTTCTCCATCAGCCATTCCGGGACAGAATGGTAGCCCCGATCTTGATCACTCAACAATGAAAGGGCAGAATTCACCTGCAATTCACCCGCCTTCTGCCATTACAGCAGCCCCCATCTCCGCCACGACTCGAGCCAGAAGAGCAAGTGCTGCAGAAAAGGTCCTCGAACAACTTCGCAACCGCAGCGACCTACAAAAGCCTATGGCATCTGCAGTTGGGAGCCCGCGCACGGCGTGGGGTCACTATCACGAGAGTATCACAACGCCTACCTTCCCGACAGGGTCCATATCACAAGATGGACATGGTTCCCGACGTCCTGGATCGCGACGGCAATCCCTTATCACTCCAATCGGACCGCCTCCTTCACCCGTTGTGCCGAAAGTTGGTCTGCCAACCTCAAACCCTACTGGACTTCGCTCGCGGCTTCCTTGGAATCAACACCCGTCGCAACCTTTTGTTTCTGGGATGCGACCCTATCCGCCGGGTTTCTTGGCACTCTTAGACGGGGAGCATCATACAGACGAGTTAGCTGTGCGCTTCGAAGCTGGTTGGCCACTGATAGAGCAGTGGCTGGTGCATGCAGGTGGCGGCGCGGGTGATGGCGATTTTGGTAAAGTATGTATTATATATCAGTGAAGTTATTCGGCATGGCCTACACTATCTCTACCTCAAGCACCGGCACAACAGGCTATTCAATTAATTGTACACTATGCGCAAAGATAAACTGAATGGCAGTGTTGAGGCAGTAACTGTGACATCTCCTCCATTCGGTACAAGGTCAAAGACTCTCTTCGTTAGGTTGGGCCTAGTAGCTTCCTCAAGCTGTGGCGGAGCCTGCAGATAGATCTGCGCCGTTGGCGTCGAAAGAGAGGGTTTCTTAATTTGACTATCAGAAAAGAAATCAACATACAGATCAGAGAAATCGATGTTATACTATGCTCTTACATGTCTTGTTTTTCCACCAACATCTCAATGAGCTGTTCAACAGTGAGCTCTGGGCTGATGCTTAATTCAAGGGATTCGCCGCCACACACAGGGCAGTCGTCCCGCTTCTCATGTTCGAAGGTGTACGAATACACTCCATCAGTACCTATGAGCATGAAATAGTTATTCAAATAGGCGGCAGAACTCGTGGCAATCTTGAAAGCCTCATTACAACATGCAGCTGGTAGATCATATTCAGATATTGCGTCCCTACTTGAAACAGGATGACTTTATGAACTCACCTGCGATGATAGCGTTCGTGGAGGCGATAGCTGGAATGATATTCTTTACAACACCCTGAGTCAAGGACCACGTTACTCCCTCAATTTTGAATTCCTTAGCACGAGCTGCGGCAACTTGGAAAAGCCATCCAATATGCTCTGGGTCATCAGTGTCCAACTTTTTTTCTGGTGCGCAAATCGGCAAGAAATCGGGGTCAACAGACATTACAAAGCTGACCTCCTTGTACTCGGGGCCATTCAAGGACCGATGCCCATTCTATGCAATGTTCAGGAAGGCGTGGGGTATTGGCAATTGTACAAATAGGGAATGCAGTAGGTTTGTTGAGCATGTCGAGAGAGCACTCATAGCAGGAAGTGATGGTAGGCAAGATGACGCGCGCTTGGCCTTTAAAACCTGGATTCGAGTGCGTTAGGTCGAGAAATTCACGAGCAATGCATGGTAATACCTTCTGTGCCGCCATCTATAAGTGGTTTCAAACTCTCTGGGTCTGCGGGATCCACGAGGTTGACAAGAGTCGCGTTTATCCAACGACGGGCTTCAACGGAGTCTAATCCGCATATGACAAGATTGAATTGCATGTAATAATCATCATCTTTATCCTGAATTTTTCCAAAATATCTGTGAACGCCATTTGGTGGTTAAAACGCGCGCAAGAAATTGCACATGTGCTTACGGAGTCACAGTTACGCCCGGCACGCGTTTCATGATGAACTCTGCGGCTACTATAGCCTTCGGTTTCCCCACATCTTTAGGCCTTGTATCAGATGTCAGATCAAACGTCCCTAATATCAGTAACTGTAGAGCTATACCTGAATAGGAACTGGCGATTGAGATTACTAAGATCAATGGTGTCCATGTCGATAACATGGATGTCCTTGAAGCCAGTTAACGCAAGATTTGCAAGTATTTCACATCCCAGTCCACCAGCGCCGATGACGAGAATCTTTGCTTGATGTTTGAGGAAATTCTTGACCTAGATATAGTGAGTTGAAGGATATAACTATATGTTGAAACGCACGCACGCCATCACCAGCAAGGAAGGAGGGGTCTGTGCGTGGACCTGGTTTATCGAGAATCTGATCAACATGGAAGTAACGACCTTGCCAGTCTGTGGTCTGCGGAGATGTTGCCATATAGGACTTGATGCACTCGAAGTGCACGGGAGGTTAAACGAGACGATTGCTGAAAGGTGAACATAGTAGCCGAAATGATCTCGTGCACTTCGATCATGTTCGTATTACTTCAGCATTCATAATTCTATAGACCCTCATCGTGATATATACCGACTTAAAGCTATCTTTTTCTCGAATTTTCGTCCAATTTATGAAGGGTTACGGTGTCTTTACCATCCTTTATCAGTGTCTACAGAGTTGGTATACTTACAATCGTCTTTACTGGACCGGAATGTAGAGGCACAGTCGAGCTTTGGTTGCGGTTGTCACGGCTCCCGTCGCTTGCGAGAAAATAACCCGAAAATCCTTAAAAAAAGCTCAAATTCTCTCAAATATATCTTGTGTTGTCCTGAACATGCTATAGGTTACTATTAGGTCTAAAATCGATAGTGAACATCTTATTCCACTTCTCACCCAAAATTACTGACATGGTTGCTTACAGCCTTTTCGGAAAAGGGCATAGATTTTCTTGTCGCTGCAACCGTGACACCTTCGGCACACATGCCTTGATTTGGGTTTTTGTGTTGTCGGTCCCTTCCAGGTTTTATCGAGTAATCGTATATATTCACTACCAAATCGATGTAAACATTGCCCAGAAATAGAAACAACCTTTCGAAACTCAGAAAAAATCATGAGCGGTCTTCTTCATTTTGGTGGTCACCAACACTTCAGAACCCGTCTCGTACTCTCTATCTTGAGTGGAAGACATGTAAAGATTGATAAAATTCGCCCAGAAGATAAAAATCCTGGTCTTAGAGGTATGCTTTCTTCTGGATGTTATGATCTACTATTGAACAGCTTATTTTGAAAGACTTCGAAGTTAGCCTCCTACGATTATTAGAAAAGGTGACAAATGGCACAGTGATCGAAATATCTGTTACTGGTAGGCGTCCAAAGTTCATTGATCTTGCTCGTCTTGCATAATTATGTTCAGGTACTGCGATCCTTTTGAAGCCTGGTGTCATTCTAGGTGGCGCTTTGACGCATGACTGCCCGTTGTCACGGTCGATTGGCTACTATCTCGAACCTATCATTTTGCTCGCACCATTCTGTAAAACTCCGCTTCAGCTCACATTGCGAGGTATCACGACGGATGAGAATGATCTTTCGGTACGTTACTATTCAAGGCTATCGCGTGTGTCCAAAATTCAGCCATGCAGGTGGACCTGCTAAGGACTGTCACTCTACCCCATCTTCAGCTCTTTGGTATTTCGGATGGTTTGGAACTCCGGGTTGGCTGTTTTACCCTCAAGCCTGACAGTGTCGCTCATAATTTCACAGATAAAAAAGCGTGGTGCGCCACCAGAGGGTGGTGGAGAAATACAATTCCTTTGTCCAATTGTTAAACAAGTCAAAACCTTGGACTTTGTGGAACCTGGCAAGATCAAACGCATACGCGGAATTGCGTACGTGCATCCATTCAACCATCAGAATAACACTCACGTTGCAACCCAAGTCATGCCGTTCGAGTCAACCCGCAGTTCTCAAACCGACTGATTGAAGCCTCTCGATCTATTCTCAATCGCTATATACCCGACATATACCTCTACTCCGACGTTTATAAAGGCAATGAAAGTGGAAAGTTCGTATTCCGTCTCTCTTACAAAAAGTGTCATGAGTTATTTATCTCTATGTAGATCACCAGGGTACGCTCTGAGTCTTCTTGCGGAATCGACTACATCCGCGATACATTGCGCAGAAGCCATATCTAAGCCAGGAGTACCTCCAGAGGACGTTGGACTTGAAGCTGCTCGCGCTCTCATAGCCGAAGTGAATCTGGGTGGCTGCGTGGATCGAAAACATCAGGTTCTCGTCCTCTTAATGATGGTTCTTGGGAGTGAGGATGTCGGGCGATGTCGTATGAGTGAACCCACTCCGAGAACGTGCGTATCTTCAACTGATAATTTTTACTATCTTACAAACCTTACACACATGAACCAGGATACAGTTCTTACGAGACGTCAAACAGTTTTTTGGAACCTCATTCAAAATCGTACCTGCAGAACCAGGCTCCAGCCAACTCTTGTATTCATGCTATGGGACAGGCTATGTTAACGCAAACCGGGCACTTGCATGAATTCTCCTCTTGATCTGATCTCATTGCACACGATAGAACAAGTTAACCACACAAGACCACGTACGACACGCGACGCGACGCGACCTGAGGCAGTTAAAAGGTCAAAAAAGCTTTAGCAGGTGTGAACCGTTAGGGTCCATGGAAGAGTATGCGAATGATCACGCCCGGGAGAGAGTAGCAAAAAAATTGATAGACTTTGGGTGTGATGGATTATGCATTGATACGCACAGTTAACTCTTGTTTTTTTTACCTGCGCCGAATCCACCATGTTGAGAGAGTGATTAAGACGCCAGCAGCAAAACCTAACACAGGGCCGGTGATGGATGGCATGCTGACGCTTGAAGTTGGCTTGAGTCGGGTGCCTTTGAGGTCAGCGAATGTCGGTACGCAGTTTTTGCCCCAACCGTCATCTAATAAGCGTTGGATCATGCTGTCGTCCAGCAAGGCAAGCTCTTCCATATCCCACATATTGCAGACATCCATCATCCATTTCATCCTCCTCTTTCCTACTTCCCCACCAACCCCAGGCGCCCGAATCTTGAGCTGAGCTCTAAGCTCTCCGACTTTGGTTATGGCCGACCCTTCAACCCCGGTCAAAGCACTCTGTAATCTCTTCTTCACCAGATTTGCCATTTTTGGCCCTTTTCCATTTGTTGAAATCATCACCTGAAGTGGTCCATCCCGTATTTGCGATCCAAAATAAAAATCGCATAGATCTGGTATGTCTGCAGCATTAACTGGAATCCTAAATTTTCGACACATGTCGCAAATTTCACGTGAGAGCTCGGTATCGTCCAAAGCAGTGAGAACCATGTCCATTCCTTGAAGTTCTTGAACACCAGCGAAAAGGCGATTGTGGTAGGTAATGCGGTCGGGATGATCATGAATGAGGCGTTCGACACGCAGGTTGAGGCCGTCATGAGGGGCCAGGACATTTATATTGGCGTCTGTGACGAGAATGGAGTCGATACGCTGAGCAGCGATTTCGCCGCCGCCGATAATAAGCACATTCTTGTTTCTAAGTTGCCAGGCGATGAGTAAGGAGCCCATGCAAAGCAAAGTCGGAGTTAGTCAGCAGAAAGCATATCCTATTTCGATTACGGACGTTGACGTAGAGCGTAACAATGCCTCCAAAAGCCGATATCAACAAGGCTGGCTGGGAACAGAGCGAGTTCCCTATTCTCTGTGAGACATGTGAGTATCTTTTCCTTTTTTTCTTTTTTTCTTCTGTTTGACGTGTCCACCAGGCCTCGGCAGCAACCCCTTCGTCAGAATGGTTCGTTTGATGTTCGTATCTCCCTTTTTTCTCTGCTGACCCCATGTTCAGTCTAAACAAGAATATGGTCGATCTTGCGGTACATGTGCACGTCCATTCACCGTCTTTCGATGGAATCCTGGTGCCGGCGCACGATTCAAAACCACGGTCATATGCCAAACCTGCGCCAAAATCAAGAACGTCTGCCAAACGTGTCTCCTTGACCTTGAATATGGTTTGCCTACTCAAGTCCGAGACACAGCCCTCGCTTTTCAGCATGAAGCGCCTACAAGTGACATTAACCGCGAGTATTATGCACAGAACATGGAGAGCAAGGTGAGGATCTGATATCTATTAATTGAATTTTTATACTGACATATAGCAGCTAGAAGGTAACAAATCTGGTCTGGATTCAGGTCGTGCATCCTCAGCAGGCAAGGAGATGTTGAAGGAGTTGGCGCGGAGTGACCCGTACTACAAACGTAACCGGCCACAGATCTGCTCATTCTTCGTGAAAGGGGAATGTAATCGCGGAAATGAGTGCCCATATCGGCACGAGAAATTGTCCAACAACGAGTTGGCGCACCAGAACATTCAGGACCGTTACCATGGGCGAAATGACCCTGTTGCGCGTAAGATTTTGATGACTCACGCAGAAAACAGAGGGTTAAAGCCCCCAGATGACGTTACCATTGTGAGCCTGGTTTAATTATTGAAATTACACTTACTCAATCTTTTTGTCAAGACCTCTATCTTCCTTTCTAGCCTTTCCCCTGATTCAACGGAGCTTAGCATACGGACTCGTGTATTGCAATCACTGCCCAGTGTAAAACCTACGCAGATAAAATCTGTTGTCCACGTTGCAAAATCACGGTTCGTTCCTTGTCTTACGTTTCGTATTGGTGGTCAATTCTATTCATGTTAGATGTGCATTTGTCAACTTCAAGGAGAGAGCTGATGCAGAATTAGCTGCTGTGGCCTGGGCGAATGGACTCGAGATCGATGGCGAGACGATTGGCATCAAATGGGGCCGGAGTCGTCCTGGTGGTACAACGACCCCTAGCCTTCCGGCTCCATCCACAATCATATCGTAGTCTTTTTGAATTCACGTGTAATTTATCATATTGATTGTACAAGACGTTTGTTATGTATTGCATTCATACGACTTTGATTTCATTGATTAATTTTCAACGAATCAATTTTTGACTGGAGTAACGGAACATGCGTCCCATCTTCAATTACTGGGAATCTGAAAGCAATCACTGTAAGCGGTTATCTTAACTCATACAAGTAATCCCCCGATAGTGACTCCAGAGAGCCATGTTGCAACAGGAAGAATTCCTGAACTACCGGTGATCGCTCTTCCTAAATTGACCAGACCAGGGCCCGCTATACGCAAGACATGATGAAATCATACCATGACATCAATCAGAAACTTACGACAGATTCCTGCCAAACCCCATCCGATACCGAAGAGAGATGCACCTCCGATAAGCTTCATATCGATTGGACCACCTTTGGGAACAGACCAGCGCCCCCCAAGCAGAGAGTGCTCAGAACCGCGGAAGAATTGATATAATATGATGGACGTAGGCAATGCGCCCGCTGCAAGGAATGCAAGAGAAGGGTCGAAAGAAGGATTGAAAGGGAGGCTGAGGAAGGACAGAACTCTTGTTGATTCACTCAAGTTGGAAAAGCGAAGAGCAAGAGCAAACTCGAAGCCTGTCGCAAGAAAAACAAGCAGACGAAGAATCGACTGATACTTCCGTGGAGCAGGCACGGCTTTAACTGGTGAGCGGCATGCAATAACCTTGACAAAAACATAATGAATTTCATAGCCTGCATGTATAAAGAAAAGTGACGTACAAGAGAACTAAGCAGTGTTGATACTGCTACTTGGGTACCCAATAGAGCCCTGCCGTTAGGGCCGAGAGACCAATCCATGACGTCGGCAAAGGGAAGTTTCGATGGTAAGAGCTGGACTGTGATAACACCGGTGACAAAAAATGTCAGAGTGGCAACAAGAGAACTATATCTCTTGATCAAAATCATAATCTAAATCATTCATAGTGAGACGTACCGGAGGGAGAACCGGGACAGTCCGCATATCATATGACTAGAAATGACTGTTTCATAAGATGGAAACAAAGTAAACAGACGCGCATTTACCCAGATGTACACCCATTAGAGAGCTGCGATCAGTTAGCAGAGGATTGGGAGCACGGACAATTACTAGTATTCACTTTTGAACCGAACCCAACAAGAAGACCGGAGAGTGCGACGCGACCAAGTCCATACGGGAACGGTGCTGGCCCATGTCCCTCTAAGAGCCCAATGAATGCGCCTCCCAAGATAAGACCAAGAACGGCGAAGGCAGGTTCTTTTCTACCAAGAACAGTGTTATGAACGAAACCAGATATCCCAAAAACATCGCCATTAAGTATTAAAAGGGCGTGGACGGGGAGAGAGAGGCCAACACCGCCTATAAAGGACTGTACAGGAGTAGGAAAGGACATGGACTGAAATATTAGCCGAAGTCATCGTGTTTGAGACCGTGTGTTAGATCGTGGAACTTTTTCTCTCTCATTACGTAACTCATGTCTTACAAAGGAAGGAACACATAATTTTCTCAATGAGCTGCCGCATTTCGGATGTAATTTGTGGTTTGTTGAGGCTGGTTCATTGTTGAATGGGGTGACTACGAATGATAATGATATTTGGTTTATCACGATGACTTGAGATGGAAAAATGTAAGAGGTTCGGTCAAATCAATGAGGATGGAGTGTGCAAGATCTGACCACATCAAATCCTTGCATACATGCATCATGACTTTAAAAACCGGTTTTCCAAAGCATACAGCATACAGACGGGTAGAAAGCATAAAGAATCGGTCAATTTGCCTACCCTCACCGGGTCATTGGCCCACACATCACATACGCAAAAAAATCCTTCCATAAATATTATAATGCGGAGTAAATTGAGATAATCTGAAAGTTTGAAGTACCCTCATGTCGCAGACGGGGTTGCAGGGAGCAATGGAAGATTTGCACTTCACATGACAGTGCGGAAACACTCATGAGGATACTGGCAATTCAACCGAGGTAGTTCTTGTTGTGCATGAAACGAACGTCTCTTTCTTCCAAAAATCTTCAACGTGGTAGATAGTGAGCTTGGGATGAGAATCGGTCTGCGAGTTGGTTGTCTGTGAGAGAATCAATCGAATAGCATGAGGTACTACGAGTTCGGGAATATATACATAAGCGTATAAGAGTGGTTATATATACCTAACCGCCTCACAGCCCAAAACCTTTGAGAAGCGGCTACAAAGATTAAGATTAATCGATCAAATGTAAACCAGAGATACGACAAAACCTGACCAACCTTCAAGTCAGAGGCATCTATTGGGCATGGAAAATCGAACTTATTTGAAATTACAGGTGAGATTGTAATGATAAGTATTCGTATAGCCAACTGAAACATGATGCATGAGAGGGTTTTTTTACGAGGTTAACATTTAAACATGCACGGTAACATACCGTGATCTTGTAATTGACCTCGAGATTAGATTTTTCGCCGTTGACACCACATTTGGAAGCCAGGTCTCGAATGATTTGACCTTGCGGATCATCAGTCGGTTTGTAAGTAATATTGAATGGGAAAGTCCAATTGGTAAGCTGATTGGCTTTGAACACCACATTCTTTGAATCGCCTTCACCAACTAGGGTGTTGTTTATGGGATAAAATATCTGGTAGAGAAATCGGAGAGTATCCTTGAGCCATACAACTATTGAACATACATCAGCTTTGACTTCCTTGAAATTGACAGCGAAGTAATTTGGATTGTTAACCCTTCAGAAGGATAATCAATTTCGAGAAGGATAGAGAAATGAAGACCGACGTTATGTTAACACCAAGATTAACGGCAATGCCATTATCGATCACTTGGATCTTATCGTAACTCAAATGAGCATGACACAGGCGGCTTGTCAAAGGTGGTACTAACCGCACTCCCGCCCTTTGACACCGTATCAACACTTCCTATAACGACGTCTGGAGGGCGTATCCACTGCAATCACATAGTGAGTGAGTCCATCAGGTATGACTGGTGGCCAGACAAGACAACGAATTACCAATGCAAGCGAAAGAACGATACATAGAAACAGGAGGATTGCACTCATCAAGGTGCAGCTAAAGAACCGGCACAAACACCATCCACAGCCACCCTTGATTTGTATAATAAGTGGCAGCCAGAGGGCGATGGATGCAAACTCACTCTTGTCCACAAATTACCCTGGTTTTCGTATCTGTAGTTCCTCAGTGCACGAGGTGTCCTGAAGGTAAGATTTAGCTGACTTTGGAATCCCTTGATGTACCATAGCAACGTACTTCTCTCTAAAGCCACCCGTCTCAGATGCGTTTTCCTTGAACTTTTGTCCAAAGGCCCCATTTGCAGCACTTTGTGACTTCGGACGATTCGGAGGGTAGTAATTGGCATATTGTGATTCATCATTATATCCAGTGCCATATCCATCATAGGATGGGCCAGGCACCTGGTCGTACGCCTGATGAGGCACGTAGGGATTGAAATCTGCCACGGGCTCATCGTAAGGAGGCTGGGATTGGAGACGGGCAGGTGGTTGGTTATAAGGGTCTCGGAAAGCCATCGTGAAACGTCCTCAACGAAGACAGGTCCTCTGAAAAAACAAATATCCAATGTTCTTGTGAACAAGATGGGAGTTGAAGCAAAGAGAATCTCCAAAACCCAAAACAATATAGAGAGGAACTGCGGGTTGCTTGTTTTGGAGAGTTGGTGACAACACTGCCTCCAGCATACCACACAGACCACGCACGCTATTTCCTATTATACTTATGCTGTCATACTTATCATGATAACTCAATTCAAGTTGCATGACACCCAAAACAAGACAACCTTTTAGTAAGAGCCTTCATGAACATTCATGAATGTTGAAACAGAAGCGGGTATAGATGCAGAGTCTAAACTACATATCTTTCGTCTCCAAAGGAAGAAAAGGCGCCCTTTGTCCTCCACTAGGATCCGGTTGCTGTGCTCGAAAGGGCGCCCTTGTACCTGCCGGGAAGAACCTTTGAGGTCCATTGCCCATTGTTACTTTCAATACTTGACCTGTTGAAGTAGCTGGTACCAAAGGCTGAGCTTGAGGACGTCGGGTTGTTCCTGACGAGCTATAGCTGATATTTCCAAAGGTATTCTGATCATTTTGCCCAGCCTGAAGTCTGAATTGGCGTGCCCTCGTCGATTGAGGAGAGGTCTCGGCCATTTCGCGCCGTTGTCGATCAGAGTAGCCCGAAGGTACGCCCTGTGTTTGAATGTGATGAGTGGATTGGACAGAATTCTGAGAGGCTCGTGCGGCCCTAAATCTTGCTGGAGTGGGGGGCGGGGGCATCCTCTGAGCTGCTTGATTCTGTGCAAGATGTACCTGGGATTGTCCTTGTCCTTGTTCTGGATTTGGTTTGATCCTCTTGAAATTCTGAGCAGTAATTTGAGCGTGAGTAAGCTGGGGACGGTGAAATTGAGGTGTCGTCGGAGGGACATAAGAATATTTGCTAGATCAATGAGTATATGCATAGTTTTGTAAAACCACGCGGCAGACATTACTTGATGAATGAACTTGCAGGTCGCTGCTGTGGTAGAGCAACAGAAGATGATTGTGAATCGTTTGCTGAAGGAGGATTGTGTATATTCTCGACACAATTTGGACCGAAGTTCGGAAGGGTTTGGCCATGAGGGAGGGTTAGACGGTTCGGTCCTAGCGGAGTGGTGATAGAACGTGGACTTGATGTAGTCGCTTGAGCTCCTATTGGATCGTAACTGTAGGACATGAGTAACATGAGTAAACGTGGAAGTTTCAGTGCCATAAGCTCACAAAGGCGCTCCGGTGGGTGGACGCTTGCCATTAGTATTCAAACCGTTAAAAACGTCTTGCTTGTCTAAGCGGTTTTTAGCTGCGAGAGAATGGTTCTTTCCCGTGTACTGTCGTAGACGGTTGTTTTCGTCTTGCAGTTGCTCATTGAGTCTGACGATGCATCAGTCACAAAATGGATGTGCAGACGTCTGCGGAGAAGCAAGTACTTCTTGAGCCCTTCCAGATCATGCCTTAGTCGTTCAATAAGCGCTCTTTGTTGCTGGTGTCGTGTTCTATGATGCCGTATCTGCGCAGCCATCGTTTCATGTTGAAACTGAAAAGCTGGGTAAAGGATATTTCAACAGTGTAAAAGATTATGCAGACCTTAGCTGCATTAGCAACAGAATCTAGGGCTATAGGAACTGATTGAAACCATTCTGACATCGGTGCTTCCATCTGCCGTAACCGTGACGTTAACTTTGAGAATAATGGGTGAGAGTTTTAGGAATTGGAACCTCGCGTTGCAAAGGTGCGAGCTGTATTCCCGGAGACCCGCATATGCTACAACTCTGATCCGCATCTCCATGGATATATAATTGACAAGCCTAGCAGAGTCTCTGAGAAACGTACTGAGATGGTTGTTGCAGACGATATGTCCACATTCCGTGAGCCAAAATGGAACAGTTGCGCCGGAAGGCAGTGTGAAGGGCAGTTGGCACCGCCCGCAGTTTGCGAATTCCCAGAAGTCATAGTCAGGCTGGGCAACTCCAGTGGCAGACATGATAAGACTTGAAGTTTGAAGCTGAAGAGCTTTGAAGCCTTGATGGAGGCCTAGGCTCTGGACCAAGCACAATTATGTCATAGATTGTTGTGGAAAGTGCCTGATGAAACAGATTTTCCCACTTGTCGATGGATTTTTTTCCACATGGATACTTACTCAGCATTCGATTGGCGAAGACAAAGTATGGTACAAGAATATACATATATGTACCATTTAAATGATTCGAGAGATGCTGTTCTTACAAACCTGACATGCTGTGTGGTTGCTGTGGCAGGTCAACTTAAGCGCTAATCGACACCCTGACTCTCATTCTACCGTCGTCTCGTACCATTCATGCACCATGGGCATCGAAGACCAACGAAAGAAACTCATGGCTAATGGCCCGACATGGGGGGACCGACAATCCGTTCACGTGGCCGGCGGGCCGCGTGAGGGTCCCGATTCGGATGATCTCTGTAACTGCGACGTCGAAGCGTCAACGCCTATGGTTCTCATGAACTATGACGATTCGCCTCCACCTCCCGTTCCACATATTTTCACCTCTGAATGGAATCTGAATGATATCCTTAAGAAAGGCAAACGATTCCGTGAAGTCCCTCGAGTCGCGTTAAAGGAGGCCACTAAAGCTATCATTCAATTCGACAGAGATGGGGTTCCCCTTATCATAGAAGGTCTTCACAAGGAACCCAACTGGCTAAAGGAGGATTTCCATCCAGACTGGTTGAAGGACAACGGACCCAAGGGTTTGTACACGTCAATTCCGACAATTCTATCTGTGAAACGCTCCTTCCAGAAATTAGCGTCAGAAATATCTATGACAGAACTGACAAGACCATGCTGCTTGATCACTTTATTGAGCAATGCCGTTCGGTATCAAAATCCGCATCGCCGGAAGGTGGGTTTTTTTTGTCAATTTGTAGATTTGTCTCAAACGTTGTAATAGAGAAAGAACGATTATATGGTAAAGACGCGGAGTGCCCCGAGAAATGGGCAAAATGGCTCCGCAATTCAAAAGTTGTTCCTTTGTCTCTCATACCAGACAATGCTGAGGATTTGCTGGTCAGTCGCCCTTTTTTATACAGAAATCTTGCGCGTTCATCTCCAAAAATTTATTATTTATTAATCAATCTTACAGTCTTCGCAGCATGTTGAGACTTTGATGTGTTATATTGGTGTCGGGGATACCTTTACTCCATGCCACAAAGATCTCTGTGCCTCGTCGGGTCAAAACCTAATGTGTTATACAGAGATGGACGGTTCATCCTTTTGGTTCATGACCAAAGGCGCAGATGCTCCCGAAGCGTCCAAATACTTCCACCAATTGGAACAAGAACTTGACCACGAGACACATGTCATCACCATTGAGCAGCTTGCCAACGCTACCTTCGATGTATATATTGCTGAACAAAAGTTGGGGGACTTGGTCTTGGTTCCACCACGAAGTTGTCATCAAGTGGTGAATTATGGAGGTATCACCATCAAGACCTCTTGGTCGCGAATGACCTTGAAAGGCCTTGAAATCGCTTATTACCACGAATTACCCATCTATCGAAGGTACGCCCTCCCACCTGTCGAAATGGCATGTTTTCAACATATATATACCACTAGAGTGTGTCGGCCAGAGATATACCGAGTTAAATCGACTATCTATCAAACCCTTATCAAAAGAAAAGACATTCTGCTTTTATCGACGCGCAATCACAAACAAAGACAAGCTGTGCTAGCGCCCAAGATCGAGGACAAGAAGCTGACCTCAACAACCGAGAGCTTACTCAGGTTATTCGACTCCGTTCTGGTAGAGGAATCTCCGATTCCACATCGTCGTATTCACTGTCTACAACCCATAGGGCCAATGACAGCACCTCTTGCATCTACAGTCATCGACCAATTAACCTGTGATTTCTGTGGAGCGGACGTATTTCAAAGCTTTTTTGAATGCCTCAGTTGTGTCAGTGGGTTTCAAGATTTAAACAACTCAAAGGTTGAGCACGGCGATGGCTTTATCATCTGTGCCGGCTGTTACATCGAAGGTAGAAGCTGTAAATGCGGAGATATGAACCCAATACAGTGCCGTCCTTTTCAAGAACTTCTCGCTGTCCGGAACAAGGTTGCCGAGCTGCTTTCCGTGTACAAACGTCATCCAATTCCTTTGCTTGAAGACAAGTGAGTAAGCACTTTTATAGTGTATCCTGGTATTTTGATTCATGGGATGCAGAGGTCCTGCCTTTACTCCAGGGTTATTCAGAGCTGCTTGTAAGCTACAAGAAGTACGCAAAGATCTCAAGGTCAGTGTTCAGTCTTGTTATATGACTTGAGGTACTCATGCCATGTATATCTTATAGCGTGAAGAGAGAATTTGTTCCACAAATGTTGCTGGATCTCGCCATGCCGTTCCTTGCTTTTCGGTCCTTACCTGCAAGATATGTCACCGAAGTAGATGTTTTACGCATATCTTGATGTCGCAAAAGCTTCATGCGGCGGACGCTCTTTTAACTCATGCTTCTGATTCGTCACATGGAGAGCACCACCGCAACCATGGCAGCTCACTTCAGAAGTACGAGGAGGGACGAGACGATTTCTTTCAGACTCAGCGGATGGGATCCAAACCGGATCTCACACAACAGCGTGTCCGTCTCGCTGAGCAATATCGTACTTGTAAACCCATCAACTCGGCCTTCATACACGCAGGATGGTATGATGTAAATGTACAATTGGCGCCTGTGAGTAGGGAAAAAAGGTAGTCACAAGTGCTGATCCAGATTATGTTGCAGGTGATCAAGGAGACCAAAGATGAAAGCAAAGACAGCTCACAAAACTCACAGACGTCCAATACAGCTCCACCTCTATCCGCTTTAGCAGAAATGGATGGTCCTCTTCCTCTTCCTGACATCACGGTACCTACGTTTCAGCCGACTGTCACCATTATGTCTGCCTCATTGAAGCGCAAACGCACTGTTCTGGATTTCGTAGCTGTGCCCAACCGAAATCATAAGGTCAGAATATCCGACAGACCGATTTTAACCTTTTCAGAACCTGAGCCCTGCCAATCTCAGGAGATTGTCCCTGATGTCCAGGTAGATTCGACAGACCATCCCATTCATCAGTCGTGTCTCATGTTTAGACGGTTGCTTCGCAGACAGTCAGCGGTGACCAATCCAGTTCAAGGAAAGTTGTGAACAGTATGGTCAGTCAACGGGACCAGGAAGCCGCACAGGTGTGATGGTCTGTCGACTGGTTCGATACGCGCCTTTGACGGTCACCGATGTAGACAGATCCTGTTCGATCACCGCCAACCAACCGGTGCAACAAATCTTCGCGTACTCTAGCCTCAATTTCCAAGACGCTAGCTGTTTCTTCATCTTCAGAAGTCAGTTCTATGGATTTTACGCCGTTTCACTCCCAGGGAAACAAGATTCAAAAGCATAATTCCAGAAAGCGCCAAGGTCTTTCATCATCACTAACGGCACCTATGCCGTTTTCTGCCCGTACTGTGTCTCGTTCCACGTCTTCTACTTCTCAGGCACCAAAGCAATTGCAAGTGAGAGACAGGACTTTCACGGATACAAGCCGGAGCCCCAGACTGCACGAACCTTCTCCGACTCCAATGACTCCAGACCAGTCCGCAGGCCTTGCCAAAATTGCGGGAGACAGCCAACGAAAATCGGCGACTGTGCGCAGATTTCCACGTTTTAAGAAAAACTCCAAGATGAGACAAGCGTCTGACGAAGTTTTCTCGTACCAGTCTTCGTCATCTTCCTCGGCTTATCCACGGTCGACCCCTTCAGAAGGTTTAACGGACAGCGTAGTGAATGAGAACCAGCCTGTCCTAGCAGCCTTGAATGCCGACCGTAATGAAGAAACATCGTTCATCACTAGTAACGTACTGCAAGCAGCGCAGACTCCTTTTATAGACAGTGATGTATTGGACAAAGACAAAGCAGTCGATGACCTTGTGGATGCAATAAGAACTATGACCCAGTCAAAGTACACTTCGCCTCAAAGTTTTGACCCAATCTCTGCCATTGCGACTGCACTGCACAAAGTAAGTAATTTCTTTACTGGTCAATCATTGCTCATGAAACATCAGTCCACAAATCATCATTCTCAGTCCACGGTACGCCAAAAATGAAGGGGGTATCAGTATGTCTGGTATTGATGAGATGACTCTTAGATCCTACCGCAGACATCTGGATGGTTTCAAGTATGTTATGCTCATTCATTCCTCCCCCTTCCCCCCTTATTTTCTGATACCTCGTCAGGAAGATTTTCCCTTGTTTGTGAGCCTACTACTTCCTCAACGAGAGCACATTTGATAGTAATGTTAGCAGCTATACTCCATGTCGTCTCCAAGAAAGTGGCCGATGACGTCTGGATATCAACAATCATCACACTACCTCGGTGGACGCGTCCATAGGGTTACGCGCTTCGAAGGTAAACGTAATTCATGACATAAGGATAGTTGACCTGACAATTTCCAGGCGGTCCAAGCTCGCAGTCCTCAGGCAATCATGGTCACTCTTCACACTTGCATTATGAAGGTATATGCGTTCTGCGATCAATATTTTACTCAAGCTCAACATCCACAGACGGCGCAACTATAAGATCTGGTCCTGCTTACTGCAAAAGAATACACGGTTCTTATCAAGAGGATCACATGCGACGTTTTAATTACAAGAGTCACCCTTATCGACCTTGGCGCAGTGTTGCTCAAGCACGGGAGAGACCGCCGCGATCCGCGATGAGATTTGGTAATGTACACCGTCGACAGCATTCATTCAATAATCGGCCATCCGGGAATTCTTACTCTTATCCTCGAATGAAAGATGGAGAAAGTGGCATGCTAGAACATGGTCGTCCAACAGAGACTGCTCCTCGAGTGGGATTGGCTGGAGCGAAAACCTTGACATATGCCCTCGCCAACGATGAAGCCAGTATTAAAGCCAATAATATTGGCCATAACTCTCTCGACGGGACCTGCCCTTATGAACAACCCAGGCGCTTAACACAAGCACTATCATCGACTCCGCTGGAATCACCTAGAGATTATCTAGGGGAGAGGCCATCAAGCCCAGTACAACAATCACAAGAATCCTCGTCTCCTTATGTTATGTCATCGTGTACGGCTACGACTAGAATATGCGCTTTATTTTGCCTAACGTGTCCACAGCGCCTGCGAATTCTGCGAATGTTGATTGTTTTGAACGCCAAAGTTCTCCCATTGATTGTAAGTGGATTGGTTTGGCATGAGATATCATGTTATATGCTCATAATACAATCAGTTGCGAATTGGGAAGATTGTTACGAGCAGGATGATCCAGTCATTGACAGAGAAGTTCCATGCATACAGCTGGATTCTAAGCCTCAGCAGAACGAATTTTCATCGTCTTTCACCCCTCTTTATGGTGAAATCTCTACTTCTCTCGTGGCTCTACAATCTTACGATTCTATCCAGATAACCCATGGACTAACTAATCAAGGACTGTCGTTTTGACATTGTATCACTAAAGGAGGACTTCATTTTGAGGTTTTGAGACCTATATACCTACTTGCTATCGCTTTGTTGTATGTATTTGCTTGTTTTATGCATCTGATTCCACCAGCCGAGGTATATATTCAGGTGTGAATGCGGATATCAACCCAAAAGAAAAATATTACGAAGGGACGAGTAAGGGTATCAAATATCAGGCGGGGGAAAGATACGATGACATAAGCCGGACGAACGTCGAATTGCGTCGGTCAAGAGAGCAGATGCGAAGAGATTATGGGCGTAAATATGCAAGAAAGACAAGATCGTCAACACCGACACGTTAGAATTCTGAGTAAACTTGATTTAGGTTGAATGTCGTCAATTTGTTGCTGGCCATTGTATCCGTCTCCATGGGAAATACCAGTTTCCCCAGCTCGGGCACGTATGTTGCTAATAGCAGGAGGGGCGACGCCGATACTGGATACCATGGGTGACGCGCGTCCATAGGGCTGCTGAGTTCCATATCCATCATCAACACCGTCTCGAGCATAATCGTAGCCTCCAGTGCTTGGGTGAGCATATGGATGCCCTGTTCCAAGCGGAACATTCACTTGTGGAGTGTTAGAGTGAGGGGTATATTGACCAGCTGGAGATAAACCGCCAGGAACGAGGGGGTTGGCTCGGCGCTTTGAGCCATGACGAACCAACGCAGGGGACGGAGGCACGACGTTACCTGCCTGGGACCGCCGACGATCGGGTTCGCGATCCCTACGACGATCCTGAAGCCCGGGTTGCATCTGTGGAATCAAGGGACTCGACCCGTTCTAGATCAGCCATCAGGCGCGATGTATATGCAATTTAGGATAGACTACGCACTGTAGGAGCTTCCCATCCCTTTCCACCTATTTGATTGGTGTGAGTCAGCACTTCAGCAATGAGCAGATGGACTTTACCGTTCAATAGGTTCCAATCAAACACACTGTCCTCAATATCACCACTGCTCTTCAGGACCTTTGCGAACAGCTCCCTCAGGAAATCATAGTCAGGAGTTTCTTCAAATCCGAGCTTCCGTACGTAATTCAAGTATATCCCGAATTCCTCTAAAGATGATGAACCATCAGAACGAGCATTACCCCTGTAGCACTTCTCATACCGGGGAAGCCGTCACACAGTTCCTTGATCGGGGTCGTCTGCTTTTTCTCCCCAATCTTCTCGTACTTCTGCTTGTTCGTCGCGGCTTTTAGACCCTGCCAGGGTAGACTTCCCCGCAGGAAGTACATGAAAACGTGTCCAAGGGCTTCCAAATCATCTCTTCGAGACTGTTCTGATTAATAGAAGATGATAAGCTATGTTGCCCAAAGACAAACGAAAATAGTCATACCTCGCCCCAAATGAGTGTTGATGCTCATGTACCGTGCTGTTCCGCTGAGACTCTTGCGCTCTCGATAAGGGATGTGCTGCTTGGTTTTCGGGTCACGATACTGTTTCGCCATGCCAAAATCCACAACGTGAACAACTGAGTAAAAAGCAACTTTATGAGGCGTGAAAGGACATAGCGATAGCATATGACTGACCATTCGCTCCTTTGGTCCCTGGACGACCTATAAGGAAATTATCGGGCTTGATATCACGGTAGATAAGGTTCTTCTCGTGAATAGTTTGTACGCGAGAAATCTGAGGGGAGGTGTCAGGTATTGTAAAGAGTTGCAAGTAAAATCAAGTCACCATCTGTCGTGCCGCCATGCACACAGTCTTGATTGAGAACTTGCGACCACACATGTCGAAAAGGTCTTCCAAACTGGGGCCGAGCAAATCAATTACAAGGATATTGTGAAGCCCTTCTTGACCAAAGTGATATATCTGAGGGATGCCGGCTACAATGGGATGAACAAAGGGCAACCATAGCATAAAATATGTAACTAACTGCAACCGGCTAGGATGCGATAGGAACGACATTCATCTCGCAGCTGAGGAGCCTCAGCCTTCCTGGGTTCCTACAAACGGGTTTAACGACACTCCACTGAAAAGTGATTGGACAGATACAGACAAATTTGATGGCGACAGTCTGTGAGTTGAGGAGATTGGTCCCTGTCGGTGCTCAGCAGGAGCAGTGGTGGCAGATATGACGAATGTGAAATTACCTTCGAAGATGACACCGAAAGACCCTTCACCGATTTTCTTGCCCACGCGATAATGAACACCGACGAGATTAGCAGTGGATGAGGAATGAGGATGAGAGGACATGGAGGGATAAAGGAGAGAGGGCTGGGAGGAAGAGAAAAGAAAGGAATGGCCAGCGGCGCGGCCTCTTAGTTGGCTGCACCGACGAAACAAGCTCCCTTCGGTTAACTCCGCCAACAACTTTATTACGCCAAGCGCAGTAGATATTCAAACAATCACCAACGACAGAATTCTCTTAACCAAGTCTACTAGCGGCTTCCCTTGCAACCACACTCCCATTCCGGCTGTTACTGCTACCAGTCCTGCCAAAAGCACTCGCCTCCTCACTATTTCTCGTCGCCGTTCCTTGCCCCAAGCCTCTGCACCCACATCAACAAATTCGTTCCATCGGGGCCACAAAGTAAACCACCAGAACAGTGCAACCGGGCCAGGAAACGTCGCAACAATCTTCGTCTTCTGTCCCCCCGCTTGATAATACGAATTACAATCAGTCCACACGGACCGCGAGAGTCTGTTTTGTAGCCATGCGTTGTACTTGTCTGTAGCTTCTTCCTTGACCTCGAACGATTTGGCTTTCCCATCCAAGACGGGCTTCATCAGTTGAAGTGCTAAGCCAATCTTCGGGCCGTTAGTTTGTATTTGTTCACCCCCGGATCGGGTCGGTCATGCGTACCTGTGCTTCCTGACTGAAGACGACCGAAGCGTGTCCAGTCGCGACATTAGGCCCTGGAAATCCGTCAATGTATAATCGGTTCAACGTTGAGTATCCATACCGAGGAGCACGAAGAAATTCGGGAAGCCCGGCATGCAGGTACCGAGGTATGCCTGTCCACCTCCCTGCGATGCATAGTATTCACGCACGGAGTATTTCTTGCTTCCGCGGATATCCAAATCGACGGTCTCCTGCAAACAAACACGAAACGTCAACAAAAGTGTCAATTTGGCGCGCGAGAGCTTACGAGAGAGTATCCGGTGCTAAAGACTATCACATCAAAGGACATAACCTTGCCCGATTTGAGTTCGATTCCTTCCTCTACAACGCCTTTGATCGCCTCCCATGAAAGCGAAACGTTAGGTTTGTGCAGAGCCTCTAGATAACCCGGGTCTACTATAATACGCTTACACCCCGGGGCTACTTTCGGCATCAGTGATATGTAGAAATGACCGAAGATCATCAACGCACCATATGTGGGAGTAAGAGATTGTACTAGATCTTTCGGGGCAGCCCGTTTAATATAGAAGCCCAGGATCTTCGATGTCGATGTTGAATTAGACAATGCTTAGTGCAATCTCTGAGATGCATTGGCATACCTTTCGCGCCAGTGCTACGAGCATTCTGTTGTCTTTACGGAAGACTAGAGACGTCATGTCGGACTAAAGAAGAGATGAATGGGTTAGTGGTATAGAATGAGGCAAAGGACGAACTCGGGCCATGATCGAATTCCTATACCATCGCATAATGAAAGGGACGTGTGCGAAGACCCATTTGATCCATGACGAATAACGGAAGTTGGCCTAAATGAAGAAGCACTGTCGATGGTTCGCTCTGCACAACAACGTTAATTACTCACACGAGGCAGGTACCATTGTGGCGTCCTGCAAAAATTGGTCACGTTGACCGAGGGATCGGCGGAAATCTCTGGGATGATTTGCGCACTTGAAAGAAGATACACGTCAAGATCATTAGCGACCGCGGCACGACCAAATGACAAATTCCTTACGCAGAACATCCATTTCCAATGATGGCGACGCGTTTCCCCCTCAAATCGACATCATGTCTCCACTGCGCAGAGTGCCACACCGACCCATGGAATTTCTCCACGCCTCCAATATCCTTGGGGAACAAAGGGCTCATGAATCCACCAATGGCATTAATCATGATTTCCGCATCTATCTGCTTCGTCTGGCCTGTGGCGACTTCTTTCACCGTCATATGATACAATTGTGCCTCTGAGTCCCATTCGGCATAGACAACCATGTGTCCTAATTGAGTATGTGACGGCAGCTCGTACTTGTAGTACAAATTCTCCCAGTAGGCACGAATCTCGGGCTGGCCGACGTAGTAGCTCGACCAGTTCGGATTGAGGTCTGTTGATAGACAGTACCAATGTCCAGGGACGTCAGAGCCGCATCCCTGCATTCAAATACGATGAGCAAAGAAACAAGACACCATAACGTGCCAAAAGCTCTGACCGGGTATGTGTTATCCTTTTAAACCTTGTACGTTAGACTTGAAGACTTGTGAGGATAGAAAAATCACACACCCTCCATGTTCCACCGACTGCAGTCGCTTTCTCGTAAATCTTGTTTTGCAATTAGTGTTATGTGACTAGACTTCTTCTACACTCGACACACCGTAAAGTTCTCAAATCCAAGCTGCTTTTTCAACTGGATAGCCGCTGATATTCCCCCAAGACTATGATTATATCACGACAGATGAGCATCGGGATTCAATGAAGATCTTACCCTGCACCAACGATGGCTACACGGGGAACTCTCTCCGGCGAAACCATAGGGAATATCTGGAATTTAGGAATAAGCGATCCGTTTTGCAGTTCCTGATATGTACTTGTTCATCCCACTTTTTAACCGACGTCATGCTTTTTTTGATAAACACATGGCATGGTCATCAAACAAGGGGGGAAATGCAGTCTCACCACCAGACAGACCATCACATGGGCAGGGACAGGTCAAGTGTCAAATGAGCCTCTTTCAATCATTCATATGATAAACACCAGTCGGCGCCCACCAATCAGGCAACGAAGCTTTCATTTCGCTTGTTTCAATAGTGCAAACGAAGTGGATGAGTGGATGAGTAACCTGTAAAGGATGAACTTTGACTGGTCAAATTGAGAACGTGTGTTTAAAATGGGGATATCGCAACAAGCATAACAGAACAGTAACAATGAGCACTAGGGAAAACTGCGTAGGAAGGAATCCAATTACAAGTCAAAGACAGGGAGTCAAACACATTGCGTGAGACACCCAGCCCAAGTCTAAGATCTTACAAATCAAAAGGATTACTAAATACCATAGTGTACTAGCGCAACTCAAAGCTTGAGCCTACGCGCTCAGCGTCGTGAAATAGAGTCAACTGTTGATAGCTGCTTATGGTGTTGGTGTCAGTGTAAGAGTAGAGTCATGCAGGGGACTCACGGCTCTGAATTCCTGTGGTAATAGAAACCAGTCATCTGTGCAACTGGGGGGCTGCGGGAAGCCAAGGAAGGAACGCTCTCAGCGGCACATCGAGCGGTGGATTCTAGAGAATTTAGACGAAGCCGTCGAGAACCCTCAGCCTTGGACGATGGGTCGGAAGATGCCATCTCGATGTACTCTGGGGTAGCTGGTAGCTGCTGGGTCGCTGACCTCGACCGTTGCGGGGGAGGGGGGTTGAAGTCGACGCAGATGTAATAAAAGCCTAGGATGGAGGCTGTGAGGAAGCTGTACTGATGGTGTTAAAATGTGACTTGCTCACCAGCAAAGCTTGCACCATTGATCTCTGACACACGGTGATTCGGGACCAGAAACCTCTCTTTCCATCGCATGAACACTATGCTACGGTCCCGATCTGCAAGCTTCATGTGGGGCCGCTTGAGCTCGTCTTTGATGTCACGGAAAGCGGGGAAACGGGCCCAGTGGGTGAGATCCTCTTGCTCCGTTGCACCCCAGTTTCGGGTCAAGAAACCGTACCGGGAACCAATGATTTCAGCGTCAAAATAGGTGGTGAGATCTGGATGGTCGTCGGTCAAGCCGCGTATCCGTAGGTAGCCACATAGGTGTGAGGAGGCAAAGTTGACGTCCTGGCAAGTGTGAGGGGCTAGAGGGGAGATGACAAGAAAGAGACATACAACGATAATGACATCGACGTCATAATTGTTTCGACCACTCTTTTGGATGCCGCGAAAGGTAGCGCCTGGATAGAGACAGTTGCTGCCGCTGGACCTGACACGGAGACGGGTGATGTCTGTGAGAGGGCTTGGATGCTGCGGGACTTGGACGTTGCGGCGGGCGACGTGGGCTGGGGCAGTTTGGGGCGGGCGAGGGAGGGAGTCGGTGGGAGGAGAGGGTATGGTGAGAGACATGGGCTTTTTGTGGGAGGGAAGAGTAGGGGGACATTGCCTGGGGGAGGGGGCTGGGGTATCGAGGATCATGTGGTCGTCGAGGAGCGGGGGCGTGGGAAAGAGCCTGGGGACGGGGCAGGGCGGGCAGGGCGGGCAGAGGGGGCGGGTTGGGAGGAGGAGGTCCCTGCAGGCGGGGCAGACGGGAGCATCGCTGGGGGGACAGAGGAGCAGCTGGCTGTCGGCGAGACTGGAGTGGCAGGCAGGACAGAGTTTTGGCTGGGCGGGGCGGTCGGCGGCGGCAATATCGACGAGATTGTGGGTCGGCATGAGGGTTGGCTTGTGGGAAACAACGAGGCGTCGCGAACCACGTCCACGTGCTTCAACCCCGACAGCTTCTCCCAGCGCTTTATCTTCGTTGCCATCCTGGTCTGCCAGCCTAGCGCGCTCCTGTCCCCATCAACCTGGGACTCTTCTCATCTGTCAATTGTCCCATCCATCTCCGCATCTCTTTGCTGTCCAGTGACCTTTACCATTCAGTATTAGCTATCAATATGTATATACACTAGCCGGCATCACGACCACACTTTCTCTGAAGAGCTTGTCCTCGGCCGTTGACTTCCAATCTCGGCATCTCCCCCTGACTCTTTCATCGTTTTGTCATCCTCGGCAGCTTCAGGCGCCGCTTCCAATTCCCCGCCGTCCCCTTCGACAGCCGCACCCTTCTCCACATCCGAATTCCGCTCTGTCTTTTTTGCCTCTCCCTCCCGGATCACGGTGCGCTTCAACGAATATACCCGCAGGAATAAAACTGTAAAGCGTCAAAGTCGTCTCGGTCACACCACGGAACGCCCAAAAACATACCCATCACCAGGCTAGCGCCAATTATCGGCGTCATCACCAACCAAATAGTACTGATCGAGCGCGCATAGGCGTCTATGACTTCAAAACGCGTTGTCGGGTCCTATCAGGTCATCAGTCGCTAATCTTTGACGCTTGTATGAATCGCTCACGGGTATATTTTTCAACGTACGAATACTTTGACTGAGCCCTCCCGGCGATGTGTCAATCGTTACATTGGGGATTTTGGCCACCTTCTTACTGACAGTCTAATGTTTCCGAGTCAACAGAGAGGAGGATCACATTCAATCAAATCATACGCTGGAGAATATCGCCTGTCCTATTGAGATCCCAACAGTACCGCCAAGAGTTCTGTCAAATTTCAGCGACTGTTACATGATCTTTGACCAAGCGCCAAGTACCTGATGAATCCAAATGTTGCGGTACTCGTCGCCATATCTTTAATGGGCATAGCTGCCTGCAATCCGATCAAAGGCGTCTAAAGCAAGCGTTAGTAGCGTGTCGAGACACTCGGCAACCTGGCAAACATACCTGGAATAGGCAACCAAGCCCTAGCGCTGCGATTAAAGGATAAATCTCCTTGACCACCCTGTTTCAGAACCTTAGCTCCTGCACTCGCATGTTGACCAGAGACATACTGTGATGATGAACCGTCAAGCATGATCATCAAACCCAAGCCAACCGCGAAGACAGCAAATCCAATCCACATCACTGGGCGGTATTGCCCAGTGCGAGAGACGACAATTCCTGAAAAAGCCGAGGTTACCGAAGCTCCGAGAGAGTATGACAACATCCTTGGATTGTACGATGAGTACCAAAGCTAGCAATTCAGAAATGCGAGCCATTCTTACTCTATTCCCGCTCTCGTCGCTGATGCTCCAAGTACTTGGTAATAGACCGGAAGATAGTATGCGCCTGGTGAGATGAAGACTTGAAACTTGTCCGAAATCGAAATACTTCAAGCAATCCTTACCAGAGAAAAACGCAACTGCGTGGAAGAAGCAAGTCATCAGAATAATACCCGTTGTCCTCGTCTACAAAAACGTTGCTCTCGCAAAATTTCTGAAGAAAGAAAAGTTTCCTCGAACATACCTGGAATAAACGAGGAGGGACAATTGGAGATCTTTTGGTATACAGCTCATTAACTCCACCAGCGAGCAACATTACAACACCAACAACCAGGAGAGCAATAGTTTCCGCCGCACTCCCTGTAAATCATAGAACGTTATTTGGTGCATGCATTCAAAAAGATCCAATACTTACAGCTATTTTGACTGAAATTAAACCCAAGAAGAACACATACAATCCCTCCAACGATTAAACCGAGTCCCAAGAAATCAAATTGTTCCATGTGTTGCTTCAGGGTCATGCCCTGATGAGGATTCAAGTTCAAGAAGAAAAACAAAAGAGCAGCAGCAACTCCGCCAGTGGGCCTAGTGGAGATGAGAAGTAACTCTTCGACGAGAGACAGGATCGTACAGGTTTATAAAGAAACACCTGGAATCAGAAAGAAAAAACATCAATTGACAACCCGGTAATCACAAAGATTACGAACCATCGCCATGAAACATGATCTGTGAATGCCTGAACCAACTTTTAGTTTCTTTGCCAAAAAAAACTTGAAAACGCTTTTTCTGAGCATACTCACACCTCCGAGGAGCGGCCCCACAACACTATTTCGATCTCGTGAGAAAAAGATCAAAGCGAAAAATAAAATTGAATCGTCACCTAGCAATGCCCCATGTTGCCCCGATAAAACCACCGTACTTCCCACGTCTGAGAAATTCATGTCAGATATGGCGATCCGTAAATAAATAAACCCACTCTTGGAGAGGTACTATATCGCTGATCGTGATATTGACCTGATGACAACGTCAATAAATACGTCATCATTGAATAGAACTTTCTCACCAATTGAATAATACCGCCACCTCCTATGCCTTGCACGGCTCTCGCGACTATCAGCCATGTCTATTCAATGTGATCAGAACGACGAACGTCAAAGTGAAAAGACGGCATACCATAGACTTTGCTCCTCCACATAGAGCAGACCCCAGCTGGCAGAGAACGTCAGTTTCCTCATTTTGACATGCCTTGATGAATGCAAATACCAAAAATATGAGAATAGTCGCGTATAATATAGGCTTTCGCCCTATTAGATCCGACAGCTTGCCGTAAAGTGGAGACAATCTGTAAACAATATCGAAAGTAAACATACGACAACCAGAAATCGGAGACCAAGGCCTACCCAGCCGCGGCAAGAAGGTAAGCACTAAAAGCAAAAAGCGGGCATTAACTGACATAAGTTGGAGCAAGTTAGATATGACGCATACCTTCCGACCCAGCTATAGTTGTTCCCTCCTCCAAGCTGATTCACGATCGTCGGAAGCGCCGTTGCGACGATTGTCTGTAGGAATTTTACTCAGGTGAGGCAATCTTGGGCTGTAAAAAGTGAGGAAATGCGAACCTGGTCCAAGGCGGCCAAGAACACGGCTAACATTAATCCAGGGAATACCTGCAATGCAATCAACGCCCCATCTATGCGAGTCCGTGGGATGAACATACGAAGATCAAACGATTTTCAGGGATTGTGTGTTCTTCATTAGACTTCCAGGAGGCACCTGGCTCCTGTTTGACCTCTGGTTTGGCATGACTGGGATTGCCGGGGGACGCCAAAGAGGACATGAGTCAGAGACTTGGGAAGAGATCACGACCTACCCTGACGTCTGCGGATTTTTTAAAGAATAGTATACGCGTTGATCGAATGACTTAGCCGCGCCGAGATGCCGAGTTCCTGACATTATCTTTCTTGTGCCGTTGCTGCATGTCACGGAATACTACTTACTTCATTCCTCCTTCTCACCACATACCTCCCTTTACACGGAAGCGACCGTGCAACAAATATGGGAATCATGACGAGGTGTATGTTCCACCCCTAATGCTGCTGTGGGGACATCGGACCATAACCCTTGTAATTCTTTTTTGCTGGGAATATCCTACTTACTATGGGCTGAGTTCGAAACAACAGTTCCGAAGTCAAACGGGGCGTTGCACTAGCTGGCCGTATCCGTGTTTCCGAGAATGGATCACAGGAAAATGCACAGTCATCACGGATAGGTGTAATAGAAATTGTTCCTTGATTGAGATTGTTTGTAAGACCAACCTGAAAACACACAAATCTCCGTATAATTAGCTTGCTTACAATTGACTGTACGAAGACTCAACATCGCATTCGACTTTCAATTCATGAAAGCGACAAGGGCAACTTCTGTAAGATGAGAGGTGGAGGCTAGTTGAGTTGTCTCGAGACCATTGAAGGTGCTAACCTTTCCGGAGTGTTGGTATCCGGGATTCCCCAGCCAAACCTGGCCAAACCTTATCTGACTTTCTGATTTTCTCAGATTTCCTTTCACCTCTCATCATCTCTCTTGCACAGAATCGCGATGGCTGAGACTCAACAACAGCAAGTCCCTACATTCAAACTTGTCCTTGGTGCGTATCTCGTCTTCACATCTCAACCGGTCTGTTACTAATGCAACTAATCCATCCATCCCTGCTCTTCATCGATATTCGATTTTTCTCCGTTCTGTCCTAATCTACTTCAATCATCCATCGAACTGCAACCTTGCACTTTCGATTTGTGTCGTGCGATTTCAGTCGGTGATGGTGGTACCGGAAAGACGACGTTCGTCAAGGTGAGCTTCCAGTGCAAGGTCTTTAATGATCGTCGGCTGATCTCGCTCCATCGCATAGCGCCACTTAACTGGCGAATTCGAAAAGAAATACATCGGTACGTCTCCTAATATTTTTTTGCTACTTTCACTACGCCCGACCCTCGTTTCATGGTTTGTTGACGTGGTCTGACCTTGTGACCTCAGCCACCCTTGGTGTCGAAGTTCATCCTCTGACATTCACCACCAACTTTGGTACCATCTGCTTTAACGTTTGGGACACGGCTGGACAGGAGAAGTTCGGTGGGCTCCGCGATGGGTACTACATCCAGGGCCAGTGCGGTATCATCATGTTCGACGTGACATCGAGAATCACTTACAAGAACGTGCCCAACTGGCATCGCGATCTCGAGCGTGTCTGTGAAAACATTCCGATTGTTCTTTGCGGAAATAAGGTTGATGTCAAGGTCGGTAGTCTATGTCTACCTTTCTTAATCTAGATATTCAGCATGTCCCATGTGTTAACAGGAACGCAAAGTCAAGACCGGTGCTGTCACATTCCACCGGAAGAAGAACCTTCAATACTTCGAGATCTCCGCCAAGTCCAACTATAATTTCGAGAAGCCGTTCCTCTGGCTGGCGAGGAAGCTCGTTGGGTATGTTCACAGCTGCATTGCAATACAATCTCCTTACCGATGTCATTTACAGAAACCCTACCCTGGAATTTGTTGCTGCTCCCGCCCTTGCCCCTGCAGAGGTTGCCGTTGACGCTAGCTTGATGGCCATCTACGAAGCCGAGTTGAAAAAGGTACGATCGACTCTTCCTGTTTGTATGCGATACCTGGTTCTCAATAACTTGCTTTTAATAGGCTGAGGCCGTCCCCCTTCCTGAAGAAGACGACGACCTTTGAGCTTTTTTTTGACCACTTTTTTCTTTACCGCTATTATGCTGTGACGATATTTTGATCATTACAAACGGCATCCACAACACCATTTACGCCTCTTATCACCATTTTACTCTTTTACTTTACTTCCTCAGCGGATTCCACAGTAGAAGTACTGGTACATCGGTATTCCAAACTGAGTGCTTGTATAGAATACACTTTAGTGGATCATAGATCCGTGCGATGTGATGCAAAAACTCGTGTCAGTTAATATGACGCAATATCAGAACAAGAATATGACAAGTGCGATATCTAGACACGAGAACGCGGAGTCAAAGACAAACAACTTCTAGATTTCAGACAGCACTGTTTTGTCGAGAAAGGGTCAGGGATTACAGTGACCCCTCCAGAGTGTCAAAAGTTCTGCAGCAAAAGCTACTCGAATCGGTGGAATTGTGATGGGTTGCGAACATTGTGGCATTCTCAAGTCGAAACCTCCAGGAAAGAGGCTTCTCAATGAGTCAATGCCCCTGGTGAGGCACATCTCGTCTCAGGAACACTGCGAAAGATTCCTTCGGATTTCCTAACTTTGTTGGTATTGATCGAAGATTGTCACACTCATGGACATTCATAAACTGTTCCCATTTGCAGGGATGCTGCAAGGTACTTGGGCAAGTTCAAAATTCCAATCAATAGCGCACTGAAAGCACTAACAGAGATTGATAGTCTTATCGGAAACATGTTCATAGAATAGATAAAGAGTCCGCGAATTCAGATCCATTTATTGGTTTCAAAAGACACGTAGAAAGTCTTTAAAGGCCCCGTTTTAAAGAGAAATATCCCAGCACATTCCTCAACGAGTTTCTTGTGAGCGGCACTACCAATGACAATCATCCGGGCGCCATAAGAGTGTGCTACATGTCCATTGCGCAGCTGTCACACGGCGCAAGCCAAAAGCAGGATTTTTTCACTCAGCCAGAAAAACATTACATACCCGGTATGTCGGATGCTACATGCACAGATCTGTACTTGACTCCTCAGCAAAAGCGGTCACTGTAACCACGAGGGCATGTCAGTCTCATAGAGCGAATCTCGGGATACTATATATACCTCTTGAGTTTAGACCTACGGTCCAGCAAAGCCTCTGCTAATCGGCCTTCCTTGCGAGCTTTTCTCAGCTGTGTGATGTCGTCAGTCAATGTAATCTGTTAGGATTATGTAGGAAAGAGTACCTCTTTCTTATCAACTGTTGACAAAACGAGACGGCCAGCACCCCACGTCTGATACAACCGACTTGAGAGCGCGTCAGGAGTAAGAAAATATGAACCCTTTGTCGCTTACTTCGATGACTCTTCATTGATCTTCGGTTTCTCTGACACTCCTTCCTTCTTCTTTTCTTCCTCATGAGCTTCCTTCTTATACTTGCTCTGAATTTTGACCCAGAATCTTTCTCTGAAGCCTACTTCATCACTGTCGCCCCTCAGCTGTAAAGCACCACCAGCAATCTCATCAACGCTGAGGTATTTTTCGTACACATTCATGAAAGCGACCATTCCATCAGGAAGAACGACAGGAGTCCACTCTTCTTGAGGGCCTCGTGCATCACGATCGGCAGAGATGATACCGTGAATGTCACAGGAGAGGAATTTCCCCTCCCCAGTACCTGTGCGAAGATTGACCGTAGACGAGCCAGCTACACGAGTCGTAACCCATACTTGCGACACATCGGTGGGTGTTCGATCCAGTAAGTTCTGAGGCTCCGTGTCGTTTTCAAGTTGCTCCTTGTCAAAAGAATGGATTACGATGCGATTTGTCGTAGAGTTGAAATTAAGAGAGATGGGGTAAGGATCCGAGGGATGCATAATGAATGTTGGTCCACGTATTTCGTTGGGTGTTTCTGGTAGCAGCCAAGTTTCTGGGTCTTCATTGTCATCTTTTCGTCGATTTTTGGATGATCCAGTCTCTCTATCCTTTCTCTTTCGCTTCTTCTTCGGTTGGTCGCCTTTAAAAGTGAGCTTGGTGGAGCGAACTTTGTCGAGCATGACTGGCAGTGAGAGTGACGATAACCATGACATTATTAATTCATCACGTGATGGAAGAGCAAGCCCGTGGGAACCTACTCATTGAAAGTCCCGCCTAAAGTGTTTCCTCGTCGTGCCCGCCGTCCTCAAGAAAGCCGCCAAAATGAAGTTTAACGCCGGTGCGTTTTAGTCGCAGTCTCATCAGATGTTTCATGCCTTTCATCTGGTGTTTCTTCGGTTGCAAAAGGATGAAATTTGGGATGGATGGCTCATTTCACCTTTGGATGGACTTGCCAAGTGACCATTAACTGACAATTTCTTCAGACGTCTCATCCTCCCGGCGCAAGTCCCGAAAAGCGCACTTCTCTGCGCCGTCCTCCATCCGGAGGAAAATTATGTCTTCCTCTCTTTCGAAGGAGCTCCGTGAAAAATACCACGTATGTCCTTGGCTTGGGAGAAGTCATTTATTGACGCGTCTGTTTTTCAATTAGACCCGTTCGCTACCTGTTCGCAAAGATGACGAGGTCCGCATCGTCCGGGGCAAGTACAAGGGACGTGAGGGAAAGGTTACGCAGGTGTATCGCAAGAAGTGGGTCATTCACGTTGATCGCGTTCAACGGGACAAGTCGAATGGGAATACGGCCCTCATTGGCATCCACCCCAGTAATGTGGTCATTACGATGATCAAGTTGGACAAGGATCGGTATGTCAAGTTCTATCCGTACGATCGCATCGTTTCATGAGGTTGTTGTACAGCCGGGCGATTTTGGATAGAAAGGACACCAAGAAATCGAAGGAGGCTTTGGATGATGTTGAAATGGTCAACGTACGTCGTTTTCATTTGCAGTGAACTTTTTCTCATTTGTTCTCTAGTGATTTGTTTAGTTGCTTTTCTTTCCTGGGTTACCGATTAATCAAAATCAGCCCACATGTATCTATGCTACTGCACATGATATGTTATGATGCGTTATGTTGCTTGAAGCTAGTTGAGTACAGTGCTGGTTTCTGAAAGTCATCAATTGTCCATGAAAGCAAGGTATCATAACCGCCTAATAGTGTATAGCACCGAGTTAGAATATCACGTCCTCATCCTTGCTGCTTAATAAGTCAATGGGATGCTCCTCATCATAGTCAGGGATGGTTTTCATCGACTCGCTTTCCGAAGAAGCTGCATTTCTTGCTACTGTATCTCGTTTCTTTTTCCCTTGCACTTTCTTGAGTCTTTGAGAAGTCAACGTTTTGGAAACTTTGAAAGCAATAGGAAAATACAACCGACCTGAAGAATTCCTCTCGATCCATTTCGTCCAGTTCGCTCATAATGTATTTAATAGTATTCTCAAGACGTGGGATAACGATGTGTTCAATCGCATTGACTCGTCGATTTGTTGCCCGAATGACTTCATCGAGGATTGTAAAAGCTGTTTGCAGCGATGCGAGTTCAACCAGAGTCTCGATCGCCTTGGCGTAGACTTCTTTCGCCTTCAACACTTGCTGGCCACCTCGACCCAAGCCGGTGAGATTAAAATCTATGAGAAGTCGAGCACTCAGATAGAAACAAGGGAGCGATAGAAAATCCTAAGACCTGATCCAATGGTACGGTCAACCTCAAAAGCCGGCAGGATGACACCGGAGACGTTCTCCTGCTTCGCTTTCACCCTGAAAGAAGCCTGCTTTGCCTGCTCCTGGACGAGATATGCAATATCTCCAGTCGCATACGTGACCTCTGCCATAGAGAACGACGCCAACTGCATCACTCTTCCCATCTTTCGCTTCGCCTAATGCTTGATTAGTTCAGTGTGAGCCAATAAGAGTGCCGACTCCAGCCACCTCATCAACCTTCCTCAGAATCGCCCGGAATCGTGTGGTCAACGCATCCCGTTTCTTGGCAAGAAGTGAGTGTCCAGTTTGGGCTCCTTTCAGTCGAAGCTTGGTATTTGTGAGAGCCATGCGCGTGGCAAAGACGTTTTCACGCGCTCCGGCTCCAGACATAGTAGATGATGGTATGGAATACCAGTCGAAGTGGAGAAATACAGAGAAGGCCTTGCCAATCTTGAAAATGCGGCCAGATCTATGGATAACATTCATCGATTCTGATTCAAGGGGGTATAGCTCAGCTGGGAGAGCAGCAGACTGAAGTTTGGTTTCTGAAGGTCCCGCGTTCGATCCGCGGTACCCCCATGTCACTTTCTAAAACCTGTTATTTTTCCTGAGGTATCTCATCTCATCTCATGCTCGAAACCTGGTGCAAGTGAGAAGTTCCTTCTCTTCTCATGTTATTCTAAGGCTTGATTCTATGAGAAGAACAATCTCAACCTTTACAAAGTCAGCTTGATGGTACTGAATCTTCTTGTTGTTCGGTGGTTCTAAGAGTCTATTCAGGACCCAGTTGGGCTTATGGTTGATGCAGGTTAAGCCTGGGTTAACAATAAACAAAGGGCTGATGATCAAGTTGTGGCAAGTATCGGCAATGTGGCAGTAGGCAGAAGCAATATCTGCCAACACCAGGCCCAAGCACTTACAGGCATGAGCAGCAAGCATGGCCAGATAAGCATGGTTGTAGGAGAAATCAACTGGGAACAGCAGCATGTTTGGCAGCCACCTAGGATCGGTGATCAAATGAAAGGTGGTAGGGACAGGTCTGAAAAGGAGTGAGATTGGAGACAGGGCCCTAAGACATGGTTTACTGAGGAATGGTGCTCCAGACAGAGGGAGATATGAGTAGGCACAGGGATGCTAGTAACAGGCAAGAAGAGTGCAGCTGGGGAAGAAGCAGAGCATAGGAGGAGTCTGAAGAGCAAAGGGGCCAGGAAGGTTTGCAAAGGAGGAGGTGCACTTGGGCCAGAAAGGCAGGGAAAGGTACTCCCAGCAAAAGTAGGGAGTGGTGCTGAAGAATAGAGCTCTGCAATGGTTGTCATGGGAAAAAACCATCACATGTTGGAGTAATGGGATCATTGCTATATTAGTACAGCCTAAGCTTGGCAGATATGTACATGGCCAGCAATTATTGTTGAGATCTAGGCCATTAGCAGTCCACCTAGCCCCTCTATCATACTATGGTCATTCTAGTCAGAAGCAGCAGTGGCCAAGGCAACATCGAGAAAGTTATTCGCAATGGACAAGAAACAATAGGCAGGGACAGTGGCCATGGGGGCAATTAGGCATCAGGCTGCACCACAAATCCAAAAATTATCTCTTATGAAAGCCACAAAAGGGCATAAGAGCAGATGAAGGGGAGGGCTTCTAGATTGGGGAAGCTTGATAGCACAAAGTACCTACCACTAATGCCTTGAAAGATACTACATAGCAATGGGGCAAACAATATTCGGCGTAAAAGCGGGTTCCAAGGGTAAGGAGCTTTTTCGAAGGCCTCTGTGCTTTCATCACTTTTGCCGTCACCAACTTGTGCTCCCCACGTGTAATCTTGGGCCGTCCACGGCATGGCGCCATAGTTTGGCAGAAGCTGTGCCAGGACAGTAGGGTTTCCGCAGGTCTCACGTCTATCCGTGCCGTTCTTTTTTCGTGCACTCTCACCTCCAGTCGCCTTTGCACAGGTGAGCGCATGTCGCTCTCTCACCACATTCTATCTGACACCATGCAGAGTTGCGTTTGTTTGATATTCCTTTTTTAGTGTTCTTTTTGTTCCTTACCACACTCTGCACGGTAAGACATCTCAGACACCACACGATGAGTGACTCTCATCTCTCACCCCAGACTAGTCGGATTCGTTTGTACTATAGGCCATAGCCGCCACAAGAATCCGATTGTCTAATGTAGGCCGAGTTCGTCACCGCTACGACAGAGGCACTCACCCCATCATTGTACATTAGCTTCACTTCTTTTTATCAATCTTTTTCTTCGTACCCACCCACCTCACCCTGATATTTTACTATATTCTTACATTTATTACGTAGCTCTTAGCGTTTCAGCCACGAGTTCCAGAAATATAAACAAGGACCGCTACTCATAGCGGTCCAGATTGCGCTATCTTCCTTCATTCCTCATTTCTTCGTGATCCTGCAACAGAGGCATTTAGTGACTACATAATGGAGGCAGTGACCATAACAAAAAACAGTAGAAAGAGAAGGACTACAGAGCCTTGAGAAAGACAAAATCTGCACAAGTTTTCTTGCAGGCACAGAGGGCATTTCTGGAATAGTACTGTGCACCTCAGTAGGCATAGTGTGATTCACCTTGGTAAGGATGGCAGAAGCATCCAACACAGAAGGCACAATAGCCTCAGGTAGCTGATAAAGCATGTCACACTCCAAGGTGCAATCATACTCCTGTTGATAACAGAAGAAAACATTGAACTGTTTGTTAGTGAAGACCAGGTTGCAACAAACAAGAAAAAGGTGACAAAAATCTGTGGCAAATTTGTTCCAGGTAGTGTCAAGTGCTCATGAGCTTGGACAGAAAGTGTGGAAAGGAAAGACTGGTTGCAGTGGATTAACTGGAAACAGCAAGTTAGGCAGTAGACATTCTGTGTCAGTAGCAAGGTGAAGAGTGGAAGGACAAGGCTGAGAAAAGAGGTTATAGGTGTATCCATAAGAAACAACTGGCTTGCTTGGGGATAACAGCCATGGCAAAGGAGAGGAGGGGCCTCTAGAGGCAGAGGAGTCATGAGAGAGGGCCTGCCCACTGGATTACCACAGGGGGCATGAGATTGCCAGTTTTGCTCCAGCATGTAGTCTTCTAAACTGAACATGTGCTGTCACTATAAGCTAAGAAACAGGGAGCAACAGCAAAGGTTCCTGTGCACTACAAGGATTTGCACATTGCAAAACCATAACACCTGAGGGAGGTGGAATCAGAGGTGACAAGCAATGTGTGCATGGGGCCAAGAGATGTTATCCTTGTGCTCCCCCTTTCAGTAGATGTAGAGTGTGGCTAGACCCTTAAGAATGACATAGTGATTATTTGGCAAGTCTAATGCAGTAATTGCAAGGTCTAGAAAGAAATCAGTGATTGTTAAGAGGTCACAAGCATCAGAAGCAAAAACAGAAGTGATGTGGAGGCCAGATGCTATAATACAGAAAGGAGGTGAGCTTTTTACCTTATACTGTAGAACAGGGAGGCAATCACATGAGAACTCATCAGAACTAAGCATTGGAAGCCATTACTATGGAGAAGGAAGTTAAAATGCAACACAGGCAATTGGGTGGTGATGTGCAGTCACAATTTCAGTGTGAGAGAGAATGATATGTGTGGGACAGTGCTGAAGGCAGACTGCAAGAAATACCCCTGCCATTTTTCAAATTATAGCACAAAGTGCAGAAAGCAGTAATTATGTGCTAGAAAGGGGAAGAAGGTAGTGTCAACTGGTCCACTCCAATCCAGGTGATCTGCAGAGTAAATCATGCACTATGTGCCCAGAGCCATGTAAGCAGTACAACTGTCATGGCCCACCTCCACCGCTGGTACAAAACCCCAGCCCCAGGACTCCACAACTCTCCTAAAGATCACTCTACAAAGCCCCAGGCACAGGCCACACACAACTGGACACCTTCAGCCCCATCAACAACTACCCTGGCAATCCCTGAGACTATCAGCACCCATCACTGGCCACCAGTGCCACATCAGTGTAAGGGCGACCTCCGGAGGTTGCGGCTAAGTCACACAACTGGCAGAGGGGAATCCAAAGTGTATTAGAGTGGTAC